>WOXC01003613.1:0-81677 GCA_011680675.1 Gymnobelideus leadbeateri | reverse complement strand
CCTCTTATCCCTTTCCTCCTTACTTTCCTGTAGGGTAAGACATCCAAATGAGTGTGTATGTTATTTCCTCCTTAAGCCAAATTCAATGAAAGAAAAGTTGACCCATTTCCTTTCACCTTCCTGTCCTTCCCCTCTATGGTAACAGTTTTTCCTTGCCTCTTTTATATGAGATAATTTACCGTATTCTATCTTTCCTTTTCTCCTCCCATTATATTCTTCTCTCACCTCTTAATTTTATTTTTTAGATAAAAATCTTCCGATTCAACTGATCATGTACCCTCTGTTTATGTATACATGTACACACATATACACACACTCAATATATATTTATGCACACATATACCCTCCTATATATACATATATGTATACATATATATTCCCTTCAACTGTCCTCATACTGAGAAAAGTCTCATGAGTTACAATTATTGTTTTTTTCATGTAGGAATGTAAATAGTTCAAATGTAATAAATTCCTTATGATTTCCTTTTTCCTGTTTACCTTCTTATGCTTCTCTTGCTTCTTGTATTTGAAAATCAGATTTTCTATTGAGCTTTGGTTTTTTCATCAAGAATACTTGAAAGTCCTTTATTTCATTGAGTGACCATTTTTTCCCCTGAAGCATTATACTCAGTTTTGCTGGGTAGATGATTCTTGGTTTTAATCCTAGCTCCTTTGACCTCCAGGATATTATATTCCAAACCTTTTGATCCATTAATGTAGAAGCTGCTATATCTTGTGTTATCTTGATTGTATTTTCATAGTACTCAGATTATTTCTTCCTGACAGCTTGTAATATTTTCTCCTTGACTTGGGAACTCTGGAGTTTGGCTATGATATTCCTAAGAGTTTCTTTTTGGGATTTTTCTCAAGAGGTGATTGGTGAATTCTTTCCATTTCTATTTTGCCCTCTGGTTCTAGAATATCAGGGCTTTTTCCTTGAGAATTTCCTGAAGGATGATTTCTAGTCTCTTGTTTTGATCATGGCTTTCAGGTAGTCCAGTAATTTTTAAATGATCTCTCCTGGATCTGTTTTCCAGGTCAGTGGTTTTTCCAATGAGATACTTTACATTGGCTTCTACTTTTTTCATTTGTTTCGATCTGTTTCATAATATCTTGATTATTTCTCATAAAGTCATTAACTTCCGTTTGTTCCACTCTAATTTTGGAGGAATTATTGTCTTTAGTGAGTTTTTGAAATTCCTTTTCCATCTGGGCAATGCAACTTTTTTTTTTTTTTTTTTTTTTTTTTTGCTTTTTGGAGGGCAGTTGTGATTAAGTGACTTGCCCAAGGTAACACGGTACTACGGGGCTGGTGCTCTATTCACTGCACCACCTAGCCACCCCCTAATTCAACTTTTTAAGGCATTCTTCTCCTCATTGGGTTTTTGGGCCTATTTTGCCATTTGAGTTAGTCTATTTTCTAAGGTGTTATTTTCTTCAGTATTTTTTGGGTCTCCTTTAGCAAGCTTTTGACTCACTTTTCATGATTTTCTTTCATCATTCTCATTTCTCTTCCCAATTTTCCCTCCACTTCTCTTACTTGATTTTTAAAATCCTTCTTGAGCTCCTCTATGTCCTATAACCAGTTCATATTTTTTTGAAGCTTTTGATGCAGGAGTTTTGATTTTGTTGACTCCTTGTGATTCTATGTTTTGATCCTTTTTGTCCCCAAAAAAGGATTCTATGGTCTGATTGTGCTTCCTTTGCTTGCTCATCTTGCCAGCCATTTACTTGACTTTTGAGCTCTTTGCCATGGTAAAGCTGCCTTCCAGAGTGGAGAGACTTTGTCCCAAATCACTAGGGTTTTCACAGATGTTGTCAGAAGTTTGAGTAGGGTGCCCTCTCTACAGCCACTAAAAACTTTGGTACATTGGCGTTTCTCATCCCAGGACCATGACCCAGATCCAAGCAGGTCAAAACAAGAGCAGTTACCCTCTAAATGCTTGCTTGGTTGCCCTATGATCTATAGGCCAGGAGCTCCAAAGGCAGCCATGTAGCAGCAACTGCAGCCCCCACAACTCTGCCACCTCTTGTCCCCCAGAGTCAGGGGCCCCACCTGCTCTTCAGTCACTCAGTTCCAACAGAGTTCCCCACTATACTTTTACTTTCTGTTTGGTGTTTATGGGTTGAGAAGTCTGGAAACGACCACAACTGCTGGTGATTCACTCTCCTGAAGTCTGCTCTGGTTGGTCTGGGCTGCTGGTCAGGACCATCCCGGGTCTGGGCTATGCAGCTCACAAGGGACTGTGCTCAGCCCCTGGATAAGTACAATAGACCCTTCCTGTCAGCCTGCAGGCTGCCTTCAGTGGGAGAGTTATTTCTTTCTGTCGTTTTGTGGGTGCTGTAGTTCTAGTCATATTTTACAGCTATTGGAAGTGACTGGTACTGGAGCTCACACACCTTCCTGCTTCTACTTCACCAAAAATTCCTGCATTCTTTCATTTTCTACTTTGTCTCCTAGTTCCATAATATCTGGGTGGTTTTCCTTTATTATTCCTTGAAATATGATATCTGGGCTCTTTTTCTGTTGCTCTACAGCCTTTTCAGTTAGTCTAGTCATTCATTTTTTTAAAAACATATTTACACATTAGTCATGTGGAAAGAAGAGTCAGAATCAAAGGGAAAAGCCATTAGAAAGAGGAAAAAAAGAGAAAATTTTGTCCTGCGTCCTTTGGAATTAGCTTAGATTATTGTATCACAGAGAAATCCTCTTTGTGAGATTTGACCCTCACACCATGTTGCTGTCTCTGTGTACACTCTTCTCTTGTTTCTGCTCGTTTCTCACAGCGTCAGTTCATTTCAGTCTCTCCCGGTTTCCTGAAGTCCGTCTGCTCCTCATTTCTCATAGGACAACAGTATTTCATTACATGCATACACCACAATTGTTCAGCCATTCCCCCATTGATGGGCATCCCCTCAATTTCCAGTTCTTTGCCACCACAAAAGAGCTGCTATGAATATTTATGTACATGTGGGTCATGTTCCCATCTTCATGACAATAAGTATCTAAGGCCAGATTTTAACTCAGGCCCTCCTGACCCCAGTGCCAGTGTGCCACTTCACTGCCCCCCAGTCATTCTTAAATTATCTCTCCTCAATCTATTCTTTAGGTCTTTTTTCTATGAGATATTTCACTTTTCCTTCTCTTTTTTCAGGCTTTTGACTTTGTTCTACTGTTACTTGCTCATTTTGGAAGAGTTATTTTCTTCAGTGAGGTTTTGTGAACAACTTTAGTCTGGGATTGTGGATTGAGCAGATATTAGAGTAGTTTTTGTCACGAGCTAGTTTATGTTGTAACATAAGAAGGCTACATTACACATGAGCTTCCTCTCATTGCCTATGTACTAGAAACACAAAAATGCCCCCAACCAGAGATCCCTATTTTTCCATAACACATGTGGGATCATCTCCTTGATTTCTGAATCTTAAGAAATAAAAGAAACGGTAGAGAGTTACATCAGCTCATACAGAAAGATGAATGGTGACATAGACCACCATGTTCAAAGTTACTTTCTCTATCCTACTCTAGTTCCCCAACACAGTTCATGAACTTTGTTTTGTCATATAAATATTCTTATGATCGCTTTAAGTTTCCCTAAACCAGGTTGGGTAGTGATAATATTAACCAAATATTAATTTTGAGGTAATAAATTACTTTTATTTCTATTGTTTTTTTTAGTTTATAATATTCAGTTCCATAAGCTTTTCAGTTCCAAATTTTCTCCCCCTCTCTTCCCTCCTTCCTTCCCAAGAGGGCATGCAATCTGATATAGGCTCTACATATACTTCCACATTAAACACATTTTCACATTAGTTGTGTTGCAAAGAAGAATTATAACCAACAGAATGAACCATGAGAAAGAAGAAACAAAACAAAACATAAAAGAGAGAGAGTAAATAGTTTGCTTCAGTCTGCATTCAGACTCTGTAATTCTTTCTCTTTATATGGATAGCATTTTCCATTACTTGCTTTTAGGAATTGTCTTAGATCCTTGCATTGCTGTGAAGAGCCAAATCTATCAAAGTTAGTCATAGCACAATGTGGCTGTTACTGTATACAGTGGTCTCCTTGTTCTGCTTACTTTACTCCACATATAAGTCTGCTTACTCCACTCCTTCATATAAGTCTTTCCAGGTTTTTGTGAAGTCCAACATGCTCATTATTACTTATAGAACAATAGTTGTTCAACCATTCCCCAATTGATGGGCATCCCCTCAATTTCTAGTTCTTTGCCACCACGAAAAGAGCTTCCATAAATATTTTGTACATGTGGGTTCTTTTCCTGTTTGTATTATCTCTTTGGGATAAAGCCCTAGAAGTGATATTTCTGGGTCAAAAGCTGTGCACATTTTTATAGCCCTTTGGGCATATTACAAATTGCTCTCCAGAATGGTTGGATCAGTTTACAATTCCACCAACAATGTATTAGTGTTCCAATTTTGCTACATCTTCTCCAGCATTTATAATTTTCCTTTTTTTCCATGTTAGATAATCTGACATTTATGATGTGGTACCTCAGAGTTGTTTTGATTTGCATTTCTCTAATCAGTAGTGATTTATTGCATTCTTTTGTATGACTATAGTTATCTTTCATTTCTTCCTCTGAAAAATGCCTGTTCATTACCTTTGACCATTTGTCAGTTGGGGAGTAACTTGTATTGTCATAAATTTGACTCAGTTCTCTATATATTTTAGAAATGAGGCCTTTATTAGAGATGCTGATTGTAAAAATTCTTTCCTGGTTTTCTGCCTTCCTTCCTAACCTTGGTTTCATTGGCTTTATTTGCACCAAAAACTTTTCAATTTAATGTAATCAAAATTAACCATTTTGCATTTCATAGTGTTCTCTATCTCATGTTTGGTCATAAATCCCTCCATTCTCCATAAATCTGACAGATAAACTATTCCTTGCTCTCCCTGTTTGCTTACAGTATCAGCCTTTATATCTGAATCATGTACCCATTTGGACTTTATTTTGGTATACAATTAAGATATTAGTCTCTGCTGAGTTTCTGCCATACTATTTTCCAGTTTACCCAGCAGTTATTGTCAAATAATGAGTTCTTATCCCAAGAGCTGGAGTCCTTGGGTTTATCAAACAGTAAATTACTGTAGCCATTGACTATTATCTCTTGCATACCTAACCCATTCATTGCCACTGATGCACTACTCTGTTTCTTAGCCAGTACCAAGTAGTTTTGATGATTGCTGCTTATAATACAATTTAAGATTTGGTATGGCAAGGCCCAGTTATTAATATTAATTTAATTTATATAATTAATTTAATTAATAAATTAAAATAATATTAATAATTAAAAGGTTTTAAGCTTTTTAGATATTTTTACTTTTATAAAGCTGCTTAATGTGATATACATATATATATATATATATATATATATATATATATATATGAGTTACTTTCAAAATTTTGTCATTGTGGAATAAACACTTAATTTGTCTTTTTAGTTGAATTTGTTATTGAATGTATGTATATAAGCATGTCTTCAAATTGAAATGATTAGAAGGAATGACAATCTATTGGTTGCCATTATTATATTATTAATCTGTTATTCTCATTGTCTAGTCTCTAGTCTCCACTGTCCACCATTTCCTACACTCCTGGTGTTGTAATGGCCACTCTTGCAATTGCCCTCTTGTAACACCAAGCACGAGCATCTTTCCAGAGGACTGCTGCTGTGAACAGCTTTAAAGTTCTGATTGCATAGTATAGTGAACTCTCTATTTATTCAGCAGTAAATTAAGGCAAAACATTCACAGAAATCAAAGCACAACATTCATATTGTGTTATAAGTTATCACTAAAATAGCCACATAGTTTTCACCAAAATGCCACATAGTTTTAAACAAAGTACATTCATTAATAACTCAATCATTGAATAATTCACTCATTTAGTAAGTTCTTAATTCAATCATCCTTAAGAAGGTTATAATTTGGATAAAAAATAATTTTATATATGGAGTAACCTGGGTTGTTGGTTTTTATTTTTTATACTTCAAATACTATACTCTTTTGATTATCCTCAGTGATTAAAAAATTTTTAGGGAGAAGAGATTCAGAATGATAATTTAGATCTGAAAGAGAACTTAGTAACTATCTCATCTAGCCATAGTAATAACAGTAATAATGGTAATAACAACTAACATTTACATAGGACTTTAAGGTTTGCACTGCACTTTACATGTATTAACTCATTTTATCCTCTCAACTACACTGTGAAATAGGTACTGAACTATTATTGTCCCCATTTCACAGATGCAGAAACTGAGGGGGAGAGCCTGAGAAAGGTTAAATGACTCAGGGTCACACAGCTAGTATCTGAGGCAAGATTTAAACTCCCATCTTACGGACTCCAAGGCCAGCCCTTTATTCTCTTCACTGGAGGTTCCAAAACTTATTTGGCCTACTGCCCCCTTTAAAAAAAATACTCAGGTCCCCCCCCAGAAATCTAATACCTTTATCCCTTTAATGTTTCGGGGTTTTTTATTTGTGTCATTTCAAAAAAGGTATAATTTTTAAAATGACATCTTAAATTCAATAATTTATTGTATATTTGTGGGTTTTTTCCTGCATTGAAATTTTGACAACACAGTATTGTATCATGTAACCACATAGTACCATATTGTAAACAAGTCATCACATGCATATATTCTTGCTGATGAGTGCTCAACTTCTCAGCAATGCACAATGGCTCACTTGTCAACACTTGCTTGTTAAGACTTATCAGCAGACTTGACCACTGATAGGTATAACTTGCATTTTATTTGGAAAATAATAATCACTATATAAATAATAAAATAATATTAACAATAACGACTTTTAACCCTGTTACACAACAGATGAAATACGTAGAAATGGATTTTCAAAAATTTATCTTCTTGTGCTTCCACAGTTACCTTATTTTTATTTGACACCCCCCCCCCCAGTTGCCCCTGAAGCTACTATTAGCCTGGGTGCAATTGGAAGGGTTTAAATGAAAAAGAGTTAAACTAACCTAACTCCAGAATGGTGCTGAGTAATTTTTTTTAAAGGGGTCAGGATTCGAAATATGTTTGGGAATCTGTGCTCTATATCATCTAACTGTCTCTTTATTTTACAAATAAAAAAAAAAACAAGAGTACACAGCCAGCTATTAATTTTAAGAATTAGGAAAATGTCATTTAGAACCTTCACTGATTTTTATATAGGTAGGCATTTAAACTGGGTAATACACATCTAGCAGAATCCAAGTTGAATTAAGAATCTTTGTCCTTGGTGAGGTCCTTTAAGTTCTTATGTTTGTGATTAGCTTCTTGTTGATTTAATCAAACCCAGGAGCATTATAGAACCTCCCAAAAAGTTTCCTTAACCAGGCAGAAGAGTTTGGTATAGAGAAAGAACATTGTCCATTGTCTAAACCATAGTATGAAGTTAAATGAACAAATGGTCTGACTCACTGAGCAGTAAATGTTTATGTAATTGGGAAAATGTATTATTAAAAATAAGATAAATTGAACACATTTTATGAATGACAGAAAGCTGTTGGGTGACCTGTGTGCCCCACTTTATCCTGTATATCTCAGGAGAAAAAAAGGAAAGGCCCCTAACACAATCTATAGACAGGTACCTTGTGAAAGATATCAACATGGATAAGAGATACATTAAATGAATAGACACAGTAAGGTGGTGATTTGCATCATTGAGCAGAATCTTCAAATGGATAAGATTATAGATGCATTCAACTAATTGTTCAGCAATCATATAAACATAAATACTGGATTGAGTCTAATTAGTAGTCCATGTAACCTGTTTTTCTATTTTCATTTATTCTTTGATTTATTCATTAAATGTTTATCTTATATTTGGGTATTCACTCCTGTAGGTTAAGATATGGCTCCTCTTTTAAAATGCAAATACCCCTAAAAAGGACATGCTAGCTCATAACTCATTATCATCCTTTAATGTCTTAATGTACATTAGTACATTAAGACATTAAAGTTTATCCAATTATTTTCTTTATTACTAGCTAGCTTAATAGGTAAACTAAAGAATGGAAGATTTGATGGTAGTCTCTAACAGTAACTATTTTGTTAAAGAACCACTATTACCCTTTAAGTAATGAAATTCAAAAGGTTAGGCACCTATACCTAAATATGTATCTCTAACCTATTATAAGTCTACCATACTTTAATATATCTAAATCCTTCTCAAATCTCTGTTTTGAAACCGCAACACAAACAGGATAACACAAGATCTAGCAGCTTCTACATTAAATGACTGAAAGCCTTGGAATATAATATTCTGGAGGTCAGAAGAGCTAAGATTAAAACCAAGAACCACCTACCCAGCAAAACTGAGTATAATACTCCAGGGGAAAATTATGGACATTCAATGAAATAGAGTACTTTCAAGTATTCTTGATGAAAAGACCAGAGCTGAACAGAAAATTTTACTTTTAAATATAAGAATAAAGAGAAGCATGAAAAGGTAAATAGCAAAGAGAAATAATAAGGGACTTATTAAAGTCGAACTGTTTATATTCCTACATGGAAAAACAGTATTTGTAACTCATGAGACTTTTCTCAGTGTGAGGATAGTTGAAGGGAAAATATATATACATGAGTGTATGTGTATATATGTGTATAATGTATACGTGGAGGGCACAGGGTAAGTTGAATATGAAGGGATGATATCTAGAAAATAAAATTAAGAGGTGAGAGAAGAATAAATTGGGGGAAAGAGAAAGGGAGAGATGGAATAGGATAAATTATTTCACATAAAAGAGGCAAGGGAAAGCTGTTACAATGGAGGGGAAGAGCAGGGAGGTGAAAGGGAATGAGTCAACCTTACTCTCATTGTATTTGGCTTAAGGAGGGAATAACATTCACACTTAATTGGGTATTTTACCCTACAAGAAAGTATCAGGGAAGGGGATAAGAGGGGGGATGGTAGAAAGGAGAGCAGATTAGGGGAAGGAGTAATCAATCAGAAGCAAACACTTTTGCAAAGGGATAGTGTCAAAGGAGAAAACAGAATAAATGGGGGGTGGGATAGGATGGAAGGAAATACAGTTAGTCTTTCACAACATGACTACTATGGAAATGTTTTGCATAACTACCCATGTATACTCTATATTGAATTGCTTGTCTTCCCAGTGGGGGTGGGTGAGGAGCAAACGAGGGAGAGAATCTAGAACTCAGTTTTAAAAACAAATGTTAAAAAATTGTTGTTACATGCAACTGGGAAATAAGATACACAAGAAATCCATCTTGTGATACAAGAAAGTAAGGGGGAAGTGGAGGGATAGGGGGGATATATGAGTGGGCAGAGTGGGGGAAGGGGTATTCAGTATGCTTGCCATCTGCTGGGGGGGGTAGGGGAGAGATGGGGAGAAAATCTGGAACTCAAAATCTTATGGAAATGAATACTGAAAATAAAATTAATTTGAAATTGTAAAAAAAAGAGAAGACATAGAGAAAGTTGAAAATAGTTGGAAAGAGGTGGCAGGGCCTAGAAAACATAAGGCAATAGAATGACTGAATATTATATTTATAAAAAGAATAGTCAGCCATTTTATAACAGGAAATGTGTTTATCTTGCTTTAAGATATATCTGAATTAGTTTAAGATATATCTGAATTAGAAATAAAACACTCTAAAAACAAGGCAGGAGTTTATCAGATCTTAGAAAGGCAGTGTAAATGCAGAGGTGGCTTTTGAATCAAGACCAATCTTCTTTCAAATACTGCTTCTGATACCTACTGGAAAGTGCCCCAGTCATCTCTCTAAGACAAATGCATCTCTGCATTTTTAGAGGAAATGTACTCATTAAAAACTTCTCTACAGGTAATATCACCCATCTAGACCTCTTGCCTCCCTCCTTCAAAAAAAGAAATAGATTCTGGAAGAAATTATTTTAATAGATTGTAGAATCACTTTTAAGGTTTTAAGATTTTTTAAAGTATAATTGAATCAGTTAATCAGTAAACATTTCTTAAATGTGGTAGCAAAGGCTATGAATGGTTCCAGTGATCCAAGACTGAGGCTTGATAGGGTACCATCAGCCAAATGATAAGGAGACTAGGGATTCAAGAAAAGAGAATAGAGTATACAGTTGAATTGGTTCCCCAATGGGTCAAGATGGGGAAAAGAGTAGAAAGTGGCTGCTGTTCCAGTGTTGGCATGGGAGAGAATTGAGGGGTCAAGGGATTAGAGGTCATGGTGTGGATGAAGAGTAGGGTTTTATAAGAGGAAACAGAGGAAAGCCAATAGATTGTAGTCAGTTAAGGGGATTTCAGAATTTTTTAACGTGGAGGTAGTGCAGTTGTGGGTGATGACAGAGAGCAAGGGTATGACCATCTTTGTGTATGAATGAGATAAGGTAGATTTAGCACTCTTCCTGTGAGTATTTAAATCATCTAGTGCTACTACTAAAATATCTAAAATTTTAAGTATTTTGACTCAAATGCCTAAGTTTTCATCTGAGAAAGAGTCCTGCTAATTGTCTGAGAAGTTGAGAAATGTGATGAGGTGGGTGAGAATCCTAATCAGTGGAACAAGAGACCAGGTTACAGAGACACTGAAGACCATCAGGAGTTCATTAAAAAATCAGAGTCATGTACTCATTGCACTATGCTTCTCCTGCCTTCTGGATTCAGTTCTGTCACTGGCCCAGTTCTGTCACTGACCCATTTCCCCCCACCTACACACTCCTTACTCCCAACATCCTGGCTGAAATCTCAGACCTCTAAAGCTGTCTGAATTGCCCTCTTACTTCCTTACCCATTCCAATACTGGCTTTAAGTTTTCCTGCTGTGAAACCTACCCCACACAGAGGTCCATTGTTAGTGTATGTATTTTATATCCTTACCCCTAACATCCTGGCTCCATTCTTAGAACCTTAAGCTGTCTAAATTGCCCTATTAACTAAGTTGAATCCTGGGGCTTGAAAAGCCAATACAAAAAAATTTAAAAAAACTCTCATGTGTTCTCATCCTGGTACTCTGATTGAAATTATTTGTACATCAGTGAAATAAAAACAAAGCACTGAATCAAAGCATTTTTCCCACAAATTATATACCAGTGTTTATACAACTTCTTGAGCTGTTCTTAAATGACTTTCACTGAGCCCTGGCAAATTTGTATTTTCTTGATGACAGTTTTTTACCTAGTTGCTTTTCCTGTCACAAGTGCATTTTTGATACACTGATTCTGCAATTTATTTTCCTTGTCCAAGGAAACTATTTTAAAGTACACCTATTTAAAAAAAAATTTAATTTAAATATATTTAAAATACACTATTCTTTGCATACTGTAGATACACTTGAAAGAATAGATGGCATAAATTGATGAGAAAATATCTGACTTGATATTTAAGAATTACTAGATGGGTGACTATAAGTAGTTAAGTGTGAATGCTCTTAATTCCCTCTGCCTCTGGCGAGAAGAGAACTAGTTTTCGCCTCTACAATCTTCACACTGCTCTTGCCCCCCTCCCAAATGGATGAGGAATATTAGCAGCAGGGTTAGGGCAGTAGCATCTCAGGATGGATTTCTCAAGACCTAGCCCTGGCCCAGAAATTTCTGTTCACCAGGAGTCCAGCAACATCGATCCCCTCTCCCTTCCAGTGGGACAAACAGGTGAGAATGATTTAAGTGTCTGCATCCCTGCCTTTGCCCATCAACAACATTCCTTGTAGATAGTAAACTTTATTTTTCATCTACCACTCACTACTACCCCTATGACTAACAGTTTTTGACCATTTATTTCTCACCTCATCCCTGTATTACTCAAACACAGCACCATAACAAAACATCCCTAATCCCAGTTTCCTATTTCCTCATCCCATTCCTGCTTAACTATCCCATCCATGTCTCACTCCTGTTTTGAACCCCGCCCCCCTTTCCTTCTACTATGAACTCTGGAATCCCTTTTTCAAATTCAGCATTCTTCTCTCACACTCCTTCTATCTACTTGTCTTTACTGGCTCATCCCTGACAGTTCTCCATTCCTGGAATTCTTTTCTACTACTGACTGTCCCTTCCCATTACTGCCTTCTCCTATACCCCTTCTTCCTCTGTTCTCTGCTCTCAAATCCCTCGACCCATCGATCCTGTTGCTACTCATCTGTCTGAGGTTTGGTGAAACTTTAGCTCTGAATTATTCCCACCATCTGCCTCCTCTACTCCTATTTATAGGCTGTAGAATAGAGCTGGAGTAAGTCACACAATCATGTTGACCAAGTATATTTTAAATTAATATTTTCAATTTGGCCCCTCACTGCAGCAAGTTGTTCCTCTTATTCTACCCTAATTTTCTCTGTTTGACTTACCACAAAAGCTTTTCCAAACCTTGTCTTCTCGTAAATCTCCCTTACCTCTCCTTCCCCCCTCAGCTGAGAACTTCATCCACTTCACTAAAAAGTTACTATTCCCTCTTCTTCTCATCCAAAACTTGTGATATGATCCTGCAGCCTCGCCTTTCCCCCAGGTTTTCACAGTAGCTGTGTTTTCTCCATTCCAAGACCAATCCTTGTACACGTGTCCTCAATTCCTGATGGCAACTTCAGTTGTTCCCGGTTCCCAGTGTTCAGCCTCTTCACTGCTCTTAGTTCTATCCACAATTGAATTCAAACATGCCCAAAGTTCCCTCATACTTAAAATAGCTTTACTAGATCACATTATTCCTCTATACTATCTTCCTGTAGCTCTCCTCCCTGTCTTGGCCATACTTCTAGGGGGGAAAAAACAAACCTCTGTGCCCCTACTTCCCTTCCTCTGACTCACTCCTTAACCCTTGGCCTCTTGACTTCTGACCTCATGTCTCAAATGAAACTGCTCTTTTGAAAATTACTAGTGATTTCTTCATTGCCTTTATAGTCTTTTTTCATTCTTCATGCTTATTTACCCATTTGCTGAATTTGGTTATATTAACCATGATCTCCTCCTGGATACTCTTTCCTCTTGGATTTTCATGACCCTGCCCTTTTCTGGGTTTCCTCTAACCATTTAAAGTGGTTAGAACTTGTCAATACAAGTGTCACAAATGCTCAGATTCTTTATGAATCTACCCCAATGTGGTGGATCTTTAATAAACTATTTTTCTTTGACTGAAAGAAGGCTTGAGTCGATTTTATTTAGGAAGGACCCATGTGTCACTATTTCAGGTCCCACTACCCCTAAACCTCAACAAGTCCCAATGTTTGTTAGGGTACCAGAGGAAAATTGACAACAATGCATCTTTAATGTTATTTCCACTGATAAAAATAGATCAGTTTCTTACGTTGAACCATTTGACAGTGCCAAGGTTTTTGATGGCATTTTCTTTTCTTCAGTAGCTGTGGCTGCTGAGGACTCAAAGGTCACAGCACTTGCATTAGTTGTTGGCAGGTCATATCTCCATAACAATGAATTCTTTAGATGATGGCTGTTGGACTTCAGCAAGATACAGTCACTCTTGTGTGCTTCAGTCCTCCATCACCAGTTGCCTGTTTCCTATAGAAAATGGGATTTTAGTTGGAACTCAAAGGAAGCCAAGAGAGTCAGTAGTTGGAGAGGATGAGGGAGAGCATTTTGGAGATGAAAGACAGCCAGAGAGAATGTCTGGAACTGAGAGATGGGATATCTTATTCGTGGAATAGTCAGGAGACTAGTATCACTGGATCAAAGAATACATATTGAGGAGTAAGGTATAGGAAAACTAAAAAGGTAGGAAATGGACTATATAATAAGGGCTTTGAGTGTCAAAGAACGATTTTGTATTTGATCAGGCAGTTGACATGGTCAGACCCATGCTTTAAGAAAATCACATTAGTGGCTAAATGGAAGATGACCTTCAGTCGGAGAGACTTGAGGCAGGTGGACTTAACCAACAAGTTATTGTAATAGTCCAGGCATGTGGTGATGACGGCCTACACTAGAGTGGGGGCACTGTCAGAGGAGAGAAAGGGGTATATTCAAGAGATGTTACATAGGTGAAATTGATAGGCCTTGGCAACAGCTTGGGTGGGATGGGGGTGGGGGTGAGAAATAGTGAGAAATCCATGATAACTCCTAGGTTTCAGGTCTGAGGGTCTAGAAGGATGGTGTTGCCCACTACAGTTATAGGGAAAGTGAAGGGGCGGGTAGGAAAGTTAATGAGTTCTCTTTGTGCTGTATTGAATTTAAGGTATCTAGTGGACATCCACTTTGAGATATCTGAAGAACAGTTGGAGATGTGAGATTGAAGGTCAGCAGAGAGATTGAGGCAGGAAAGGTAGAAGTGAGAATCATCAGCATAGAAATGGTAATTAAATCCATAGGAGCTGAGGAGATCACCGAATGAAGTAATGTAGAAGAGAAGAGTCCATGTTTTGAATGAGAATCCAGCAAAGGAGGCTGAGAAGGAGCAGTTGGAGGATAACCAGGAGAGACAGTTGTGTCTCAAAAGTATCAAGGAGGAAAGAGTGATCAACTATGTCATAGGGTGCAGGGAAGTCAAAGAAAATGAGCCACTATATTTGATCCTGGAAACTAGACACATGATTTCAGGAATTTTCACCTGGCAAAGGAATAGAATGAAAAAAATTCTACTTTAACTAAAATCCTTTGTTTTTCTTAAAGAAATAACGTAAGTTAAATTTGTTTTGTTTTATTATCAGAAATAGCATCCAAAATTAGATCAGGTAGGATTTGGGGGCAGCAAATCATTTTGCTAATATTTGCTTTTTCTTATCCATCTATAACCAATAACATAAATATACTTACTTTCAGTAAAAGAAAACCTGACCATTCTATATTGGGTCTTTTTATTTATAGGGAAAAGTTTAAAATACATTACCTAACTTTATCCCTTTTCCAAGTTCATTATTTTGGAAAATAATTCATTTTTATGTCTGACTTAAGCTAAGTGATGGCATTTCTCTGGAATGGACCTATGTTTAATACCAAAAGGAAATTATACACATTCTTTATACTGAAAATTATTCTTTATGCCTCTTATAGCTGATTCACAGAAGATTTGTAGCTTTGAATAATCACCTTATCTGATTTCAAACACTGATGGTTTCAAAGCAGCATTTTTTGGGGGGGGAAGATTGACTTGTTAACTGAATTATGCAGTTATAAGTAAATGTGGTCACAGCTGCTTTTGGTTTCTTGACTAATCCACCTGATTGGAAACAACAGGTTTTTGACAGTTTTCCATTCCTTACACTGACACCTAGTGTTCACTATTCTTGGGATCTCTACTATTAAATTTTTATTATTAATAAATAAAGGGATAATTTTTAAAAAAATTATTCTTAAATCAGAGAGCCTGTCACCAGATCAAAGACATACATTAGTAATACAGGTGCTAACAGAATTTTAAAAATTTCTCCTATGACCAGTTGGCATGCCTGCTTTTCAAATTCAATAAAACTTAAAGAATCTTAGAATTTTAGAACTAGGAGGGATTTTAGGAATTGTCTTGTCTAAACTTTGTTATATTCATTCTGTTGTGCAATGGAAAATGGTTTGTCTCTTCAAAAACAGTCTTTAAAAAGAACAAATAATTCACCTTGTTGAAAACCCCAGCGCTTAAACATTTCATCAAGTGAATTGAATTGGTCTCCCTTTTCTCTGACCTTGAGTTATAGAGATAACCAAATCATATATTTCCATGCAAACAGTAACATTTTGTTTTTACTGAATGTTTTGGAATGAGTCAAAACTAATTACTTCTGATTCTTTGAAAACAGTGACCTCGCAATGTGATAAATTTATCTCCTTTATAATGACCGAGGATCATTTTAAGTCCTAATATTTTTATGGTTTCCCACCTGAAGTTATTCCTGAGACCTAGATCAACTCTAGATTAACTGGAATTAAGTGAAACTAGACAAGTCTAGATGAATATAACAAATATGTAATGTGTTTAAAGCAGAAACTCAGATTAATAGAAGTTCCCTAATCTGATTTTTAAAAATTTCTTATATTCATTAAAATGGGGAGTTAAAATATTAGTAAAATTTAAATCCTTAATTTTTCATGAAGATTATACTATAGATTTTATAAAAGTGTAGGCTTTCTGGTATTTCAAGAATCAGTGCTGAAACCTCTTCAGTTTCTGTGTATGGAATCACACTGTAGAATCAGAGGCTCATCAAGATTGAAGGGGCCTCAGAGGTCATTCAGTCCAACCCTCCCATTTTACAAATGAGAAAACTAAAACTAACGGAGCTTGGATGGTTATTTATTTAACACATTAAGTATGGGAAAGAAGGAGGATTTGAATTTAGCTCCTCTAATTCTAGAATCAGTACTCTTCTTACTATACCATGCTGGGTGGTCTTCCCCATACTTGTAGCTGCATCTTCTATTAACTTATTTTTATAGGGCATAAGGAGATACCAGAGTCAATAACAACATATTGAAATCAATCCTTCAACCTGTAACATTTATTAAAAGCATTTACTCTATATCAGGTTCTACACGAGGTCCTGGCTTAGCCAAGCCAGTTCTATTTTAATAAGTCATTTAGAATAGTAGAGCTAATTCTAGAAATCAAAAATTAGCAAGTATACCTCTAAGATGGTTGATTTTTAATTTGTAAAGTTTCTCATCCAGAGACAATCACACAAACTGAGACCTGGAAAAGATCTTAATTTAGAAGGGCCAAGATCATCCACTGCATCCTGGGTCATCACCAGTTGTTCCAATTTTGATGACTCTGGAAGAGAGGGTAAAGCTGTTGGCTGTGCAGCCTTGCCTCACTTAAATCCAATTCACCCCATGTCAGCATCATTCCATGATGGCATAGGTTCTTTTCAAAAACGAAGAACAAACAATAAATAATAGTGTGGCTCATAGTAGGTGCCAAAATCAATTAATGTTATTTCATCATAGAAACTTCTTAGCTTCAGTAAGTTGAGAAGTCAGAAAATAGATTTGGGGGGCAGAGCCAAGATGGCGGAGTAGAAACAGCGTCCAAGCCACTCTCCCCCCAGATTACCTCCAAACTATGTAAAAGGGGACTCTGAACAACTTCTGGAGCCCCAGCACCCACAGAACAACACAGAGAAGCTAACCTCCTGATGAGGACAGCCCAGCAGCCCTGCAGGAAGGACCAGCTCAGCAGTCTGGGAGCCAGCAGCACAGCATGCAATGCACGGGGAGCCGAGCACAGGTCCACCTGAGTAGTGGTTTTAGCCCCAGGACAGCCAGGCTAGCAGCAGGCTGGAGGGACCCCAGAACACCAGCAGCTGTGGCGATTCCAGAATTATCAGCATAGACATGCCTAGGACAAAGTGAGAGGTTAGTGCCTTATGGACTTTGGGACCAGTATTTGGGGAACGTGTCGGCTTTCTTCCCTGGGCGCTAGAAGCCACTGAGGAGACACACCATTTTGTAGGTTTCAGAGGCAGCTCCAGCTCCTGGCCTGCGAACTGTAGGGAGATCCAGCGATCAGTCTTGGGGGGTAATCAGTCTTGCCTTAACTTCCCTGGATCTGGATTGTGATCTAGGGTGGAGGTCGTGGGTGGGTTTCCAGCTTGCCAGAAACGGAAGTTGTCTCCCACACGTTCGGGACGAAAGTTCCTGTCTGGCTCCAGGCCATACTGTGGCAACAAGCCCAAAAGTCAAGTAATTAAGTGGCAACATGCCAAGGCAAAGGAAACAAATTAAACAGAAAAATGCAACCTTAGACTCCTACTTTTGGGGGCAAAGAGGATCGAAGCATAGAACAGGAGGAAGGCTGTGAGGTCAGAAATCCTGCTCCAAAAGCCCCAAAGGAAAACATGAGCGGGTTACAGACCATAGAGGACCTTAAGAAGGGCTTTAAAAATCAAATAAGAGAAGTGGAAGAAAAATTGGAAAGAGAAATGAGAAGGATGCAGGAAAAGTATGAAATGAGGGTCAACAGCCTGACGGAGGAAAACAACACCTTAAAAAATAGACTAACTCAAATGGCAAAGGAGGCCCAAAAGGGCAATGAGGAGAAGAATGCCTTAAAAAGTCGATTTTGCCAGATGGAAAAAGAATCTCAAAAGCTCACTGAGGAGATTCATTCCTTCAGAGTGAGACTGGAGCAAATGGAAGCTAATGACTTTATGAGAAATCAAGATGCTGTTAAGCAGATCCAAAGAAATGAAAGAATAGAAGGCAATGTGAAATATCTTGTGGGAAAAAACCACTGACCTGGAAAATAGATCCAGGAGAGATATTAAAAAATTATTGGACTACCTAAAAGCCATGATCAAAGAAAGAACCTAGAAATCACCCTTCAAGAAATTCTCAAGGAAAATTGCCCTGATGTTTTAGATCCAGAGGGCAAAATAGAGGTTGAAAGAATATACCAATCACCTCCTGAAAAAAATCCCCAAAAGAAAACTCCCAGGAATATTATAGCCAGGTTCCAGAATCCCCAGATCAAGGAGAAAATACTACAAGCAGCCAGAAAGATACAATTTCAGTATTGTGGAAACACAATCAGAATAGCACAGGACCTGGCAGCTTCTACAGTGAGGGATTTAAGGCCATGGAATATGATATTCCAGAGGGCAGAAGAGCTGGGAATGAACCCAAAAGTCACCTACCCAGCAAAACTGAGTATTTTGTTCCAGGGGGAAAATATGGTCATTCAGTGGAATAGAGGACTTTCAAGCATTCTTGAGGAAAAAACCAGAGTTGAATAGAAAATTTGACATCCAAACACAAGAAGCAAGAGATGCCTGAGAAGGTAATCATGGAAAAGAAATCAAAAGGAACTTATCAAAGTTTAACTATTTCCATTCCTATATGGAAAAACAATAACTGTGACTGATGAAATCTTTCTCAGTATGAAAATAATGGAAGAAGGGTGTATGGTTATATGAATACATATGTGAATGTGTGTATATATGTTTACAGTTATACATGGATTGAGGGCATAGGTTGAATTTGTTGGAAAGGGAGGATACTCAAGGTGTGAAATTATGAGGTGAGAGAGGAAGGTGGCAAGAGGAGATGGGGAGAGACAGGGTAGGGTAAACTATCTCATGTAGAAGAAGCAAGGGGAAATGGTTGCAAGGGAGGGGAAGAATAGGAAGGCAAAAAGGCAAAACCACATTCTCATTGAATTTGGTTCAGGGAGAGAATGACATACATACTAAATGGGATATCTCAACCTGAAGCAGAATAGGGGGAGAGGGGATGAGAGGAGGAATGATGGAGGAGGAGGGGCATCCTTGGGGGGAGGGGAGGTTGGAAGTACCCACTATAGAAGAGGGACAGGATCAAGTAGGGAATGGACCAGGTAGGGGGTGGGATGAGTGGGAGGGAATTATAAGCAGCCTTGTACAATATATCTACTATGGTAATGTTTTGCATAGCTAGGCATGTACAACATATACTGAATTACTTATCTTCCCAGAGGGAATGGGTGACAAGGGAGGAAGGGAATGGATCTGAAATTCGAGGTCGTAAAATTAAATGTTTCAAATATATATAAATACTATTATTAATACTCTTTTGCTTGTAATGGGGAGATAAGATGTGCAGGCATTGGGACACAGGGATTCACCTCCCTCTAATGGAAAAATCGAAGGGGGTATGGGAGAGAGCAGATTGGAGGAAGTGATATCTTGTGGGACTGCTATTCTGGGAGGGTGGGTAGGGGAAAAACAGGGGTGAAAAAATAATTGTAACTCAAAATCTGGCAGAAATGAATGATGTAAAACAGAAGTTAATAAAGCATTTGTTTAAAAAAAAAGAAAATAGATTTGAACTCTCTTTCCTCTTAGCTAAATTGTATTTATATTTAGGATTCAGATATATACACCCTTTTTGCCAAAAGGAAGAATGATCTCACCAGCAAATACTCAGTGAATGAGTAACAAGGTATCTGCACAAATATCCTGTTCCTCTATAGTTCTGAACTCTGCCCTTTCAACATTTATTCATATTTTTAATTATTGCCAGCTTATTGTCCTATCGAACATAATTGAACAAAATGTAAAGTTGCTTTGTTTTCTTTATATTTAACAAGATTTACAGAAATAATATTTTGTAACAGACAAATCAATTGGCTTCTTGGGGAGTGGGGCCCTAGGTTAAAATAAAAAAATATATTCCTTTGAAATGACCATGCTATAAAAGTAAGTGAAAGTTGTTAGATTTGTTTTTCCTTAATTGCAGATCCAAAAGTTGACTAGAATTACTAGGGCAGCAGCTGTTCGTTTCATATTTTGTCAAGCCAGAGATTAAAATATTCTGCAAGTACTGCAACTTCATAACATAGAATGAATAAAGCAGAATTTGTATTTTCATTGGTTCAAATAGAACATGGAGTAGATTAAATCACAAGTCCCAAAATAAAACTATATATGTAGGAAGTCTGATATAACAAAATTAGATTAGTACACTGTCTAGCAGTATTGTCTCTGAATATCACTGTTACAAAGGATTTCTGTAGCACAACATGATCATTATGTCGAACCTTTTGTTATAATTCCTTAAACTACTTAATCAGGAACCACAAAAGTTATTTGCTCTCATTCTTTTTCTCTAAATGATTGTGTTTAGAATTGGTTTAGCTATATTCATACATACATACATATGTGTTTACATATATAAAAAATTCTTGCTAAATCTAGTTTGTCACCTTTTATTTCTTTGTAGTTAAATGTAATACATAGAAGACAAAAGGAACCACAGTTTTATTTTTATCTTTAGGGCAGTGGAAATTTTACGTTGGATTTAGTTTGAGGGGGCTTGGGGATTTTATCCACTCAAAAAAGTTATATATAGATATTTTTGCTAAAAGTCTGAGATTCACTTGAGGTCTTTATCTACTAAATTTGGAACAAGTAGAATTTATGAATGAATGAGGTATTTATGAAGTACCTCCTATGTGTAAAATGAGCAGCTAGGTTGTATAGTGGGTAGATCCCTGGGCCTGGAGTCAGAAAGACCTGAGTTCAGAACTGACCTCAGACAGTAGCTTTGTGACCCTAAGTCACTTAACCCAGTTTGCCTCAGTTTACTTGTCTATAAAATGAACTGAAGAAGAAAATGGCAAACCACTCTAGTATCTTTGCCAAGAAAACCTCAAAAGGAGTCTGTGAAGAAAAACAACTAAAGAAGTAAATGTAGAAAAGCAAAATGTCACGTCTGCTCAGCGCAGCAGCAACCCCTCTCTCTCTACAGTGGTCAGCTATGACCCCCAACTCCCCAGCAACCATGTCGAAGGGACCCGCAGTTGGCATTGATCTTGGCACCACTTGCTCATGTGTGGGAGTCTTCCAACATGGGAAAGTGGAGATCATTGCTAATGACCAAGGAAACAGGACCACCCCAAGCTACGTCGCCTTCACTGACACAGAACATTTAATCAGTAATGCTGCAAAGAATCAAGTTGCAATGAACCCCACCAACACAGTTTTTTATGCCAAACATCTGATTGGTCGCAGATTTGATGATGCAGTTGTATAATCAGACATGAAGCATTGACCTTTTATGGTGGTGAATGAAGCAGACAGGCATAAGATCCAAGTGGAGTACAAAGGGGAGACTAAAAGTTTCTATCCAGAAGAAATATCTTCTGTGGTCTTGACTAAGATGAAAGAAATTGCTGAAGCTTACCTTGGGAAGACTGTCACAAATGCTGTGGTCACAGTACTAGCCTATTTCAATGATTCCCAACATCAGGCCACCAAAGATGCTGGAACCATAGCTGGTCTCAGTGTGCTCTGAATCATCAATGAGCCAACTGCTGCTACTATTGCTTACAGCTTGGACAAAAAGGTTGGTGCAGAGAGAAATGTGTTGATCTTTGACCTTGGAGGTGGTACTTTCGATGTCTCTATTCTTACCATTGAAGATGGAATCTTTGAGGTCAAATCCACATCTGGGGTTACCCACTTGGGTGGGGAAAACTTTGACAGCCGAATGGTCAACCATTTCGTTGCCGAGTTCAAGTGAAAGCACAAGAAAGACATCAATGAGAACAAGAGGGCTGTTCGCCATCTCCACACTGCTTGTGAACATGCAAAGCTTACTCTTTCTTCAGTACCCAGGCCAGTATTGAGATTGACTCCCTCTATGAAGGTATTGACTTCTATACATCAATCACCCAGGCCCATTTCGAAGAGCTGAATGCTGATCTCTTCCATGGCACCTTGGACCC
Source organism: Gymnobelideus leadbeateri (assembly GCA_011680675.1). NCBI lineage: Eukaryota > Metazoa > Chordata > Mammalia > Diprotodontia > Petauridae > Gymnobelideus > Gymnobelideus leadbeateri. The sequence goes on along the minus strand of WOXC01003613.1, from coordinate 59,557 downwards.
TGTGAAGAAAGCTTTAAGAGATGCCAAGTCTCAGATTCATGACATTGTCCTGGTGGGTGGTTCCACTCGAATCACCAAAATCCAGAAGCTTCTGCAAGACTTCTTCAATGGCAAGGAGCTCAACAAGAGTATCAGTCCTGATGAGGCTGTTGCTTATGGTAGCTGTCCAGGCTGTCATTTTGTCTGGAGATAAATCTGAGGATGTGCAGGACTTGCTGTTGTTGGATGTCCCTCCTCTTTCCCTTGGAATTGAAACTGCTGGTGGAGTTAAGACCGTTCTGATCAAACGTAATATCACCATCCCCTCCAAGCAGACACAGACCTTCACCACCTATTCGGATGGCCATCCTGGTGTGCTTATTCAGGTTTACGAAGGTGAGAGAGCAATGACAAAGGATAACAACATGCTTGGCAAATTTGAGCTCCCAGGAATTCCTCCAGCGCCCAGGGGTGTTCCTCAGATCGAAGTAACATTTGACATTGATGCAAATGGCATCCTCAGTGTTTCTGCTGTGGATAAGAGCACAGGCAAGGAGAACAAGATCACCATCACCAATGATGAAGGACGTCTGAGCAAAGAAGACATTGAGCGTATGGTCCAGGAGGCTGAGAAATACAAGGCTGAGGATGAAAAGCAGAGAGACAAGGCGTCTTCCAAGAGTTCTCTTTAATCTTATGCTTTCAACATGAAAGCAAACATAGAGGATGAAAAACTACAAGGCAAAATTGGTGATGAAGACAAACAGAAGATCCTTGACAAATGTAATGAAATAATCAACTGGCTGGATAAGAACCAGGCTGGTGAGAAGGAAGAATTGGAGCATAGGCAGAAAGAATTGGAGAAGGTCTGCAACCCCATTATCACTAAGCTGTAGGAGAGTGCAGCGGGGCATGCCAGGAGGCATGCCTGGTGGGTTCCCAGGGGGTGGAGCAGCCCCATCTGGAGGTGCTTCTTCTCGACCCACCATTGAAGAGGTCGACTAAACACACCAGCAGAAAGAGCATTCCACACAGCTTTCCAAAAATTGAAGGACTCAAATTTGTAGCCAAGGTAGTAGTAGTTTAAAAGTTAACATTTAAGCTACTGTGTAAATCTGGGCATTCTGAATACTTGAATGTGTGCAGAGGGAGAGAAGTGAACAATATTGCACTTTATCAGTACTGTAGCAAGTGGAAATGCAATTGTCTTGGAGAATAAAATCTATTTAAAATTGGCACCATAAAAAAAAGAAAAGAAAAGCAAAATGTCGAAGACATTGTTCTGAGTGTCAGGGATACAAATAAAGAAGTAAGACAACCTGTACTCTCCGTGAGTTATGATAGAAAGAACACACAGGGAAGGTTTCAGGTGCAAGTCAGATGGAAAGGTTTGATTATCTTCAGGGGCAGGAGCAAAGCAGAGATTAATGCCCCTTCTTTGATGTCTTTCCCACTGGTGAAATCATATCACTTTCTGGTACTGAACTATTTGAGAATGCCAAGGACTTTGGTGACAAAAACTTTCTTTCCTGTGTTTTCAGTAGTTGTGGCTGCAGCCTTGCAGGAGCAGTGATCAGGCTGCAGCTCCACAGGGGCTGCTTCCCAGGAAAACAGCTGAGGGGGCTGGACTAGAAGCATGGCTCTTCCCAAGGCTCTTGGGCTCAGTGTCCTGGGCTGCCTCCATCTAGATCTGAGGAAAAAGGGTGGTCAGGGTCTAACATGCCTGACATTTGCTCCCTCCTGTCTTTCCCTCAAGGTTCCTTGCTGCATTAGGCAGCTTGGCCTGCCTGTCCTGTGGGTGGCAATTGTTTCGTAGTGGGTGGAGATGTGTGTTCCTTTAACCACAGGAGCTGCTTCCCCAGATGGTGATAATAAGAACTGGACTGGAAATAGAACTGATGTTCCAGGTGCATGTGTAAGGTGAAGAAGGGCAGGGTAAAATAGAAAGTGTCCATTCATAATGTCTTACTTCCAGTAAGAAAAAGTCAACATTTTAAAGAGGAAGAAAGTGAGGACCCAAGAGATTAATTGTTATCTGTAATCATACTTACTCTGGGATTTGGAATTCATTTCTCTTCTGGTACAATAGAAAGTACACTGGCTCCAGAGGCAAATGACCTTGGCTCAAATCCTGCTTTTCACACTTATTACCAGTGTTGATTCTGTAAGTCACTTTCTCTGGACCTCAGTTTCCTCATCAATAAAATGAGAGGAAAAGGGACTGGATCTTTTATTTCATTGGTATCAGGAACTCTCAGATGAAGAAATGCCCTTTACCAATGCAGGTCAGCTCTTTCTCTGCAACCTAGAGCCTTACAGTGTGAGAGATGTCTTGCCCAGTGTGACACAGAATTGGACCTGAACCCAGCTCTTCTTGGCTCCATAGCCAGCTCTCTAACCACCACAGCTAGGGCTATCTCTCCATAAAGTAAGAACACTAGACTAAATTTCTAAGGGCTTTTCCTCCTCTGAAATAATTTGAATCAATCAGAGGATCTGGGTTCAGATGTCCGCACTATTGCTTGTTAGCCATGTAACCCAAGGCAGATCACAGCCATTCTCCAGTTTTTAGTGTAGCTGGCCTCCCGCTTCCCTCCAGCTTTGATTTTGATCATGACAGCAAGAATGAAAGGCATGAAACAAGGGACTGTCTCTGCCTCCGAAATGAGATGACTTCCATTTAAACCCCACCTTTCACATATGCTTCCTATGGAACTTTGGGAAAGTCACTTAACTTCCCTGGGCAACATGAGAGAACTAGGCTAGATGGCCTCTGAGGTCCCTCATTGCTCCAGAGATATGGTCCTAACCTTCAAGCTTAATGTGCTAAGCTTAAAGTAATAGCAAAAAACAAACTGGGAATCTCTTGAATTAGTAAAAAATGATCATTTTTACTAGAATATCAGTCATCTAAGTATAACCACTCATAACTGTTGAGATGAGCTAATTAAAGGTTGTCATTTTTCTTTAATTTCTTTAATCTTTATATGATATCCAGAAATGAAAAACAATCAAATTAAAATATTCTCACTAAATTTTCACTGATTTTAAAATTGCCTTTAATTTTAAAGTTGTCTCTCTTATCTCTTTGTTTCACTTCTAACTATTTTCCACCCTTTTATACATTTCTTTGAGTCTCTAACTCTGTACTGGCATCCTTATGTATACCTGAACTCCTCTTTGCTTTTTAAATATTGCTTCAATATAATATATGCTAGAATTTATTAGCCAAAATAAAGTCTAAAAGTTATTTTATTGTTTATGTAAAACATTTGAAAATGTTCTAATAACTAGTTTAGCTTTTAGTCAGCTATTAAGCATCTAAGCTCCAGTGTATTTTTTTCTGATAAACTACCCAACAGGTTAACTTTATTTTATTTTTCTGTCTGTCACAAAAATTTCTCATTTTAGAATTTTTTGAAAGTTTTAGATTACATGAAGGAATGTTTTCTTCTCCTAAACTCTATTAGATGTAGATTCTTTGTATAAGTGTAATTATTGGAGTGGCTAGGTGGCACAGTAAATAGAGCACTGGCCCTGAAGTCAGGAGGACCTGAGTTCAAATCCAGCCTCAGACACTTACCACTGACTAGCCATGTGACCTTGGGGAAGTCGCTTAACCCTAACTGCCCTCCAAAAAGCAATAAATAAATGAATGAATGAATGAATGAATGAATGAATAAATAAAATAAGTGTAATTGATTCTTAGTTGTTGCTATTCACTATTGTGTCAACAATTTTGTTTCAAGTCATGAATTCCCTAAACAAAAGTAAATTATTATATATCACATCTTACCACTGTGTCTGATTTCAAGGAGAGCCATTTCTTGTTTTGTTTATTAAAATGTAAATCTGCCACTGTAAGCATTGTTTTATTTTAGTAGATGGAAATATTCTTGCTATTAGCATATAGGCCATTCAGAGATTTTTACACACTATATGTCTCAGGAATACCTCATTTATTTAGCAAACAGTTATTAAGCACCTGTTGTGTTCAGGAATTTTGCTAGGTGTGTGATGGAAGCTTTACTCTTGCAACTCAAGGTAACTGCAGAAATAACTATGATACAAGAGGTGACAAATGCAAAAAAGAGATCTATGACAAACTCTGTTAAGAATCTAGAAGCTATCTCTTATCAGGAGATGGGGTTGTGGGACATAAATGGAACAGAAGGCATGTTTGGGAAGAGGATGGTATGTATTTGAATTGAGCCTGGAGCAGAAGGCCTTTAAGAGATGCTATTGGAGAGTAGGGGAAGGTATAATCCATTTCTAGTATAGGAACAGATGAGAAAAATCATGGAGATAGGAGAGAATAGAATAAAAAGGGAGACTGGGAACAGCACAGTTAGATTGGAGTATAGAAATTTAAGTGGGGAATAATCTGAGATAAGATTGGTCAGACATGTTAGAACCAGATTGTGGGAATGCTTTGCATGCAAGATTTAAGAGATTATATTTTATTCAGTAGACAATGGGAGTCAGTCAGAGTTTTTATTTCTTACTGCATCTGATACCTACTACCTTTATGACCGTGGGTAAGTCACTAAACCTACCTGGAAAATTATAAGGTAGCACTAGGTGGTTTCTGAGGGCCCATTCTGCTCAATATCTGTTAATCCTATAAACTGATGATCATAAATGCTCAATAGGCAGAGTACTCAGTGGTGTAATGGGTGAGATGGAGAGGAGATTGGATTTAGAAAGACCAGTAGAAGGCTGTTATGATATTTTAGACAAAAAGAAACAAGGGTTTGAGCTCTGGGCGGTTGTAGTGAGAATGCATAGGAGGGAGCAGAGGTTGTAGTGACACAGAAAATGATGTACTTAGGTGTTGCTGTCCCCCTTTCAATCTCCATCTAAATGTACAGGATAGTCTAAAATCCTAAGTGTGGTTTTATAATACTAAGGCTTGTATAATATTTGTATAATGATGGCTAATGATGCTAAAAAAAAAAAAAACCATGCCTTTTACAAATTATTTCCATTTGTATTTACTTGTACTTATTTGCATTCTCCTAACACTTATTATGTGTTTACTGTGCAGGGAGCACTGTGCTTTCCTTAGATATGTATATATCCTTTGCTAATGCAAACTATGTCCCCTTCACAACTTAGTAAGTGGTCTTCACGAGGTACTCTAGTTGAATGAAAACTTCTGTCTGGTGGCCAATCTTGATGAACCCTTTTTACATTTAACTAGGCTAATCCACAGATAAATATGTAATTCATACTTTACTCAAACTCCCTTTTATCTTGTGGTAAATTCTACTAGAACTTACACTGACAAAGTCAACAAACATTTATTAAGTGCTTACTATGTGTCAGACTTAGTGCTAAATACTCAGGATACAAAAAATGGCAAAAAAAAAATATGGTCTTTGTTCTCAAGGACCTCGAATTCTAATGAAGGAGACAACATTATACTGAGACTGGGAGCCCCAGTAACGGGAGGATTGTGGTCCATTCACACTAATTAGGGAAGTTGAGAAGAGAGCAGAATTTGGCAGAAAAGTGAACACATTCTGTTTTGGGCATGTGGAGCATTTGATGTAGCTACAGGACCTCTAGTTTGAAATGTCTTAAGAGGCAGTTAGTTGGTGATGCAAGACTGGTGCTCTGAAGAGAAATTAAGTGTAGTTATGGTAATAACTAGATATGATAATCATGTGCATAAAGATGAGAATTGAAACCATGAGATTTAATGTGTTTGGAGGAGTCAGTCCTGGTCCTAATGTCTTGGGCTCTTTGGATTTTCCCTAGTACCTTTTTTTGTTTCTGCCTTCTTCCTCGGGTATCTCTAGTTAAGTCACAAGCCCTTCCCTTTTGGACTTTCCCATAAACACAAATAAAAGGGCCTATTTCTCTGAGCAGTGACTAGTTCCTCTAATTGTTCTTTAAAGCCCTTTTGGTAGAGCAGTGGACTAAATGGTCTTGACATAGCCAAAATGTTATTTACCTATGATTTTCTTAATTGACAGTTTTGCCTCATTAGCTTATGTGTTATACAGTGGCTTATTAAAATTAAACACTGTAATAAAAATACTTATTACTATTAAAATAAAGCATTTATCCAAGTTATACTTACCTAATTCCTTCACAGTTTTTAGATGTTTTGAGAAAGATTTATTGTTTGTTCTTAATGAGTATAACATGTTACAGGTGCTTGATTTTTTAATAATCCATGTAAAAGTGATGTGTGTGATTTGACAATGTTTTGTCAACATATGTCCTTTAACTGGATGCCAATTCAGGTATTATAATGCAAGCACTAAGATATTTTAGAAAGTCTTTTCTTTTCTCATAGTTGTATTCCCTCACCTCAGATCCATTTCTCTGAGTGAGCCTATTCTCCTCCTAGATTTGAGTGACCAGCACTCCTGCTGCTACATACTCCACTGGAGAACTGACAAGTGTTGATGGTGGCCTCATTCCAGTTGCCAGTGTACCTTTTTGGTATTTCCTCCTCTGTTCCACATCTGCCTTTGGTGATTTTCTTTTCCATTGGTGATGTTGGCTTTTATGTCTTTCATACAGTGACTGGTAAAGGGGATGGCATTTGAGAGGCTTCGCTGTGTGTTTGGAGAGTGTTTGTCCACTGTTTCTCTTTTAGTGGTTCTTCTTCAAGACCAATTCCTACATCACTTGCCATTCCCCCAGCAGCAACCATTTTGTTCTTTTTAGCTATGAGAGAAGATTACACATCTCCTTCACTTTCCCTGGATCAAACAGACATATCAACAAAAAAGGAAGTGGAAGTAACAATATATTTACCAGAAGGAGAAGTAAGTAGAGCCAGGAAAAGCAGGAACTATATTTTTAGCCACAGCTGCTATGACTATCTAATCAAAACTGACTCTTCTGAGGGTTTCTCTTTAGAGACAGTATCCTGAAAGGGTGTACTAAATCCAGTATGGCATCAAATTTATATTAATAAAAAATAGAATAACTAACCATGCATTGTTACCCAGTCTTTTACCTCAACCAACACATTTCAAATCAGGGCAAAGAAAAAAACATGTACATTATAATTTATGTGTGAAAACTGGCCCATGTCCAAATGGTCCAGCCCACCTGCAAATTGGCTGATGGGATCTGCTGAAGTGCAAAGAATGACTTGATTCAGGGTCTAGAAATAATGGCTGTCATGAAATCTACTTTTATTGTATTGAAAAATAATGAATACAAAGCCAGTTAAATTTTTATATAACATAATAAAAGTCTGATTTTTTTAACCTAATGTGTTCAGTATTTCATCATTTCAAAATGAGTCAATTAAAATGTGAGGTTTAAAAAATGAATTAAATAGGTTGGTGGGGGCGGGGGAGTCATAAAAGAGGCTGTTGGACTTATCTACTCATGAAGTGATAATACTGAGCTAGGAGAGGAATGAATATTTAGGAGTCATTTTTAATGAAGAATGGGTGAGGCTTAATGACTCATGGGAAAAAGTGAATAAGCAATTCATATCTTAATTTAAATATTTTTCATTTAATAAGATTTTAGTTTCTTTTTCTAGAAATGCCCATTTAAAAAAAAAAGCAAAATTTAAAAACCCTTGTAGCAAATAGTCAAGCAAAACAAATTCCTATCATGACTAAGTCTGAAAAATAATGTTTTATTCTACATGATAAGTAAATGCTTCAGAGTTTGAGCTTCGATAAGTACATGAATGGTGAAATGGAGATACAGTAAAACTGGGAGAGAATTAATTTAGGGAGGAAAACAATGGCTCCAGCTTTTTCTACAGGTTTTCTATTTAAGGAACCAAAAATTAAAATCATTTGTATAAGAGGAGTCATTGAGGTGCATTGGGAAGATCCCCAGATTTGGAGTGAGAAGAATGGAGCTCAAATCCTGGACTTGTCACTTAACATATTTTGTGACCTTTGCAAACCTCTGATCTTCAGTTTTCTTATCTGCAAAATAAGGAAGTTTAACTAGTTCTCACTTCTAAGGTCTCTTCTAATTCTAAATCTATGATCCTGTCCTTTATGTTGAGCCCCCATGTATTTGAGGGAAGGAGGGAAAAATATGGACCCTTATCTGAGGGAACTTATGGAAAGCTTCTGATAAGACTGTCTATTTGATTCTTGGTGGTGCTAGGTGTCCCCCAGGAAGTTGTGTCATGTTGGTTGACTTCATCTTCTGCCTATTTGTATTATGCGATGGAGTAAATTCCATCTCTCTATTTTTCCCGAATTTCTTCTACTTTTTCTTTGTTCTTTCTTCTCATATCTGTTAATATCGATTCAGTGTTTTGGAACCTTATCCACCAAGAATATATTTAATTGAAATGAATGGAGGATGTTTATGGAATCTACTATAGCACATTACTTGGTCAGGTGAACTGCACAGCTCATTCTTTGTTTATGTGGTAGACTTTTCTCATTGTTTTCCCATTGCATTATGGGTGGTAACTGTGACTTTTATGCAGGTAAATTCAGTTTATGTCTTAAGAGCATTTTGGGAGTGCTTTATCCTATGTTTTTAGGCCTATTTCACATCATTGCCTTTTACATAATCTGTGTTCCATCCAAACTGGCATGCTTATGTTCTCTGAATTGGATGTTCCATCTCCGGCCTCTGGGCCTTTACATTGGTTGTCCTACAGTCCTGCAGTGTGCTCCCTCTTCACTTATCTATTAGACTCCATCACTTCCTTTATGTCTTAGTTCATGAGCCCTCTCCTGTAAGAAGCCTTTACAGGTCCCCTGTAGCTATTAAATTGTTATTGTTCTCTCTTCCTCCTCTGGCCCCCAGTCTTATGTAAGCTTCTGGAAGAGGGGTCACAGGAGGAAGGGAGTTGTCTCTATATTGTCAACACATAGTCCACATCTTTCATACAGTTGGTCCTTAATAAATGCTGTTGGATTGGATTGGGAGGATAGGTTTTGGAGAATAAGATGTCAAATTCAAATTAGTAGGTTATTACAGTTCCAAAAAAGTTTGGGGAATTGTTTCATAAAATTGTGGTGAAGTTGAAGTGAAGAATTATGATGCTTTCTTCCTCTTTCAAATTTTAAATCTTCAATTGATGAGGATTTATAAAATATCTACCCAGCGATGAATAGATTTTAAGGAAAGAGTGATATAATAGAAAAACTAATGAATCTATAGTCAGTATATCTGGGTTCAAATCCTCACTTTACTACTTATGTATACTAGGGCAAATTTTGGGCATACCTTGGAAAGTTTGCAGGTTTAGTTCTAGACCACTGCAATAAAGCATGTCACACAAGTCCATATAAAAGTTGTGTTTACACGAAACTTGAGTCTATTAATTGTGCAATATTATGTCTTTAAAAATGTACACACCTTAATTAAAAATAGCTTATTACTTAAAAAATGCTAGCCATCATCTGAGCCTTCAGCAAGTCATAATCTTTTTGCTGGTGGGGGGTTTTGCCTCCATGTTGATGGCTGCTGACTGGGTGGTGGTTACTGAAGGTGGCTGTGGCAGTTTCTTAAAATGAGAAAACAATGAAGTTTGTCTCTACTGACTCCTTTCACTTGAACTCTTTTTTTGCCTTTTTTTTTTTTTTTTTGGAGGAGGGATGTTAGGGCAATTGGGGTTAAGTGACTTGCCAAGGTCACATGGCTAGCAAGTGTGTCGTGTTTGAGGCCGTATTTGAACTCGGGTCCTCCTGACTCCAGGGCCAGTGTCCTATTCACTGTACCACCTACCCACCCCTTTAGGGTCTTTTCTGTCTCTTAAGTTTTATGATCTTAATCTGCCTATAGCTATATTCAAGTTTTTGGCTTTGTTCCTTTCATCATTTTTAAGGTAGTGGTTTAGAAGAAGACACAGGTGTCATATTAATCAAATTTGTGGAAGATAAGCTGGGAGAGGCAGTTAATAATACATAGGCTCAAAATCATAAAAGATCTCGGGAGACTAGAACAATGGGCCAAATATAAGGAAACAAAATTTAATGGGGATAAATGTATAATTCTGCACTTAGGTTCAAAAAAGCAACTTTATAAATGACAGGCATTTGGATTTCTGTCCAAAGACATGACAGTGTTGGGGGAGAAGGATGATTGTACATGTGTGAGGGAAAAACCTGTGAGTTTTAGGGGACTTTAAGGCAAGTCAAAAGTATATGACTCTTTAAAAAAATGTAATCCTAAAGTAACTGAAGTATTATATCTAGAATAATTAAGAACCATCACCCAAAGAGGATAGCTTGTGTTTTAGAAGACATTGAATTTCTCTTACTATAAGTCTGCTGATCTAGCCTGGGTGATCACTCTTGTAGAACAGATTCACACTTCAGGGTGAGGTTTGCTTTCTTCTCTTTGAGGCCTCTTTTTTTTTTTTGCTTTTTTTTTTTTTTTTTTGGAGGGGAGAGGGCAGAGCAATTGGGGTTAAGTGACTTTCCCAAGGTCACATGGCTAGTAAGTGTGTATCAAGTGTCTGAGGCCGAATTTGAACTGTAGGTTCTCCTGACTCTATGATCTGTGCTCTATTCACTATGCCACCCTGCCGCCCCTTTGAGGCCTCTTTTAACTCAATGATTTCATGATTCTCTTCTCCTGAAAAAAGATTCACCAGAAGGAGAAGAAGACAGATACCTCACATTATTGAGTCCTCATCTTATCTGCCACAGGAGGGTAGGGTCCTCCTCATTTTGACAGCAGAAAGTAGCTAATAAGAAAAGGGATCATTTGAATTTAATTAAATGGCTGTGTCTGATCACCGTGGCATTATCTCATTTTTCTCTATTTTACAAACTTGAAGCCCTTTTTACCCCTTAAGAGTCTGCGATAGCCTGTCCATCTATGTAAGTTGCCACCTGAAAAAATCGAAATTTCTGGCAAAACCATCCCCCACCTTGACCCAAGGACAGCTTTCAGGGAAAACATCCCATCTGGTTGCCATTACCTGTAGGATATGCAGTTTGTCTGTGTCTTTTAGAGGTTAACTCTTAATGTTAAACAAAGGAAGCTGATCAAAACCAGCTGTAAAACATTTTCATAGTTCATATTTTATACAGTAAGTATTGAGTTACCATTCATATGGCTGCATATCTGGTACAAAAAAAATAATAAGGTAAATCTTTTCCTTTTTAAAAAATTAGAGCAATACTGATTTTATAGTTAAAATATATTTAATTGCTTCTTTATTTGGCAGGAAAAGTTAATGCTGTTGATATCACTATACATGCTTTTTATACACCTCAGAAAATAATAGCTCATTTATTGACTTTATGTGCCACTATTAATACATTTTGGATTCAGTCAAAATATAAACAGCAGGTTAAAATAAAACTTTCTTATTTTAAATTAGGTGGTTAGAAGGTGCATAAACTTGCCAGCTAAACATGTAACAGACCATTAAGATTATTACATAGAATAATTACATGAAAATTGGAAATTACTCTAGGAAAACCCAGTTTGGCAAAGTTCCTCTATTATAAGCCTAGATGCAAAAAAATATGGCTATTCCAAATCATTATTACTTGTGATAAATGACTTAATGAATTTTAAAACGAGGAAGGATTTGTTATTCTCTACATTTGAATTATTATTTTAATTTTTATTCTAAATCCAACAAACACCAAATAAAATAGTCATTTGTATATACATAGGAGACAAAGAAAAGATTATTTATGACAAGGAATGTCTTTATGTTTTTCAAATGGAGGAAATATTTGTTCTTCTTTTAATTGTTAATATCATACTGGAAAATTTTGCTGTGAATTAAAAAGAAATAGTTAATGTTAATTTATGGCAGTGACTCAAATAAATGTTAAATAATTAAAATTGATTCTTTTGCCCATAATTTGTGTTTAAGAGCAATAATTGGGAGGGGGCGGAGCCAAGATGGTGGAGTAGAAACAGCACTTCTGCAGGGCTCCAGCTCCCACTTCCCCAATCCATGTAAAAGGGGACTTTGAACAAACTTTGGAGCTACACAACCCACAAAATGACACAGAGAAGCTAACCTCTCGCTGAGGACAGCCCGGCAGCCTGGCAGGGAACGGCCAGTGAAACTCTCTGGGAGCCAATCCCAGCCTTATGTGAGCACAAGGTTTTAACCCCAGGGCGGCCTAACCAGCAACTGGCTGGAGGGAATCCAGAACACCAGCAGCTGTGGCATTTCCAGAATTATCAAAACATAGATGCTAAGGACAAAGTGAGAGGTCAGTGCAGTATGGACTTTGAGACAAGGAGTGGGGAGAGTGCCTTGGCTTTTGCCCACAGGGCAAGATGCCACTGAGATGCTTAGGTGCAGCCTGCGCCACATTGTGGCTTCAGCTGCTGGATTGCAGACTGTATAGGGGCCAGGTGACCAGTCTGGGGGGTAATTGTTCTTGCTTTAACATGCTTGGATCTGGATTTCTGTCTAGGGTGGAGGTCCTGGGGTGTGTGACCAGTTTGCCAGAGCATGTGGAGGCTTCAGAGAGGGCACCCAACTAATACCTCGGGAAGCTGAGAAAACCCCAGGGTTTAGGACAGAAGCTCTCCTTTCTGGTGGCAGAGTCCTACTGTGGCAAAAAAGCCCAGGGGTCAAGTGACCGAGTGGCGACATGAGTAGGCAAAGGAAGCAAAAGAAACAGAGTACTCCAACTTTACACTCCTACTTTGGAGACAAAAAGGATCAAAGCATGGAACAAGAGGAAGACAGTGAAGTCAGAACTCTTGCACCAAAAACTTCCAAGAAAGATACGAGCTGGTTACAGGCCATAGAGGACCTTAAAAAGCAAATAAGAGAAGTGGAGGAAAAATTGAGGAGAGAAATGATAACAGTGCAAGAAAATTATGAAATGAGAGTCAACAGCCTGACTGAGGAAAATAACACCTTAAAAAATAGACTAACTCAACTGGCAAAAGAGGCTCAAAAAGGCAATGAGGAGAAGAATGCCTTAAAAACTTGAATTTCCTAGATGGAAAAAGAATCTCAAAAGCTCTCTGAGGAGAATCATTCCTTCAGAATTAGACTAGAGCAAATGGAAGCTAGTGACTTTGTGAGAAATCAAGATGCTGTTAAATAAATCCAAACAAATGAAAGAATAGAAGGCAATGTGAAATATCTCATGGGGAAAAACCACTGACCTGGAAAATAGATCCAGGAGGGATAATTTAAAAATTATTGGACTACCTGAAAGCCATGATCAAAGAAAGAACCTAGAAATCATCCTTCAAGAAATTCTCTAAGAAAACTGCCCTGGTGTTTTGCCTCCAGAGGGCAAAATAGAGGTTGAAAGAATCCACTGATCACCTCCTGGAAAAGATTCCCAAAAGAAAACGCGTAGGAATATTATAGCCAGGTTCCAAAATTCCCAGATCAAGGAGAGACTATTACAAGCAGCCAGGAAAAAAACAATTTGAATGTTGTGGAAACACAATCAGAATAGCACAGGACCTGGCAGCTTCTATACTGAGGGATCGAAGGGCTTAAAATATAATATTCCACAGGGCAAAGGAGCTGGGATTAAAACCAAGAATCACCTACCCAGCAAAACTGAGTATCATGTTTCAGGGGAAAATATGGTCATTCAGTGGAATAGAGGGCTTTCAAGCATTCTTGAGGAAAAAACCAGACTTGAATAGAAAATTTGACATTCAGATATAAGAAGCAAGAAAAGCTTAAGGAGGTAAACATGGAAAAGAAATCATAAGCAACTTATCAAAATTGAACTATTTATATTCCTTCATGGAAAAACAATAACTGGGACTGATGAAACTTTTCTCAGTGTGAAAATAGTTGAAGAAGGGTATATGGGCATATGAATACATATGTGAATTGTGTATATATGTTTACAGGTATACATAGATAGAGGGCACAGAACCATTTTAATAGGAAGGGATGATGCTTAAAGGGTGAAACCGAGAGGTGAGAGAGGAATGTGGTGGGAGGAGATGAGGAGAGACAGCATGGGGTAAACTATCCCATATAGAAGAGACAAGGGAAAATGGTTGCAATGGAGGGGAAGAACAGGAAGGCAAAAAGGCAAGACCTTATTCTCATTGAATCTGGCTCAGGGAGAGAATGACACATACTAAATAAGGTATCTCACCTTATAGGAGATTAGAGGGGAAGGGGATGAGAGGGGGTATGATGGGAAGGGAGGGCAGGCTGGAAGGAAGGGAAGTTGGAAGCACCCACATTTGAAAGGGGACAGGATCAAAGTAGAGAGTAGAACGAGTGGAAGGTGGGATAGGAGGGGGAAATATAGTCAGTCTTTTACAATATATCTACTATGATAATGTTTTTCATAGCTACATATGGACAATATATACTGAATTGCTTATCTCCCCAGTAAGGGTGAGTGACAAGGGAGGAAGGAAATTAATCTGGAATTCAGAGTTTTAAATTCAAATGTTTAAAAAGATATAAATACTATTATTAACAATATTTTACATGTAACTGGGAAATAAGATATACAGGCATTGGGGCATAGAGATCCACCATGCCCTACTGGAAATGTCAAAGGGGGTATGGGAGAGGGCAGATTGGAGGAGGGGATATCTGATGGCATTGCTGTTTTGGGGTGGTAGGTAGGGGGGAAATGGGGAAAAAATTGTAACTCAAAATCTGGCAGAAATTAATTTTGTAAACCAGAAGTTAATAAAGCGGTTTTTGGGGGGGGGCGGGGGGAAGAGCAATAATTTTGAAAGAAGAAAGAGGCACATGAATTCATAACAACTGATGTTTTTCAAAGACCCATAGATCCATTACTGAGGAGTTACTAATTGATATAAAATGGAATTTCATGCCTTGCTAAAGCTCTAGATAATGTAATGACTCGGGCATAACAATCTGGTAAAAAAAAAAAAAGGCAATAAACACTTTTTTTCAGAGGAAATATTTTGAAACTCAGTGGATGTTTTGGGAATGATTAGTACTGTTTTGTTCACAGTGTTCTTGCAGGAGAAAAATATTGCTCACAAATTCCATGAAGGCAGATAGGCCAAGGTCAGTTGTGATCAATGGGAGGAGACACAAGAGGCTTGGTGAGACATTAAGTTTTATGGAGGCATTATGGATGAATTTGCCATTTTTCTCTTCTATTGCTACATAAAAATAACTGATAGTAACATAAGTAATTTTTAAATTAGTACAACAGGGGAGTTTTCATTCCGACAGTTTACTGTTCTATTCAGAAAGATATTGATTATCATAGAAATATGCTGATAAAACAATGAATTGTTTTATAATCTTGGATTTGACAAGACCCAGCATTTCATAGGAATGTGGTTTAAACAGTATTTAAGTGTATCTTAACACTAAAATTGGAGTTCTTATTAAATAGTTAAGCTGCATAACACTTATCTCCATGTAATTTTTTTAACACAACCTATTTTTCAGTAAAAGTATTTGAGTCACTCAAAATATTTTTCTCTTCATAAGTCAGTAAATAAGCATTTATTAAGTATTGGCACTGTGTTGGGCTCTCAGGATATAACTAGAAAGAATCGAAACAATCCCTACTCTCAGATAGCTTAAATAAGAGGTGCTGCTTGAGCTCTTAAAGGAAGAGAGGGATTCTGAGAGCATAAGTATGGAAGAGGGTACATTCTGAGCCAAGCCTAAAACTTACTTTCTATAGGAAATAAATTAAGGTTGATTCTAGATATAGTAACCATCAAAATCCTGTATCTCACTACTCAATTCATCCAAAAAAAAGTGAAAATATACAACTTTTTGGTTTGGTACATGGAATGTCATGTATGAGAAATAGTGAAAAGGCTAATTTGACTGGACTACAGAGGATAAAAAGGAAACTAATGTCTTATAAGTCCAGAAAGATAGGTTTAGGCCAAGTTTTTGGCTTTAAAAGTTAAACAGAAGAGTTTATCTTCTATCCTGAAGGCAACTATACTTAACAAAAATCACTTTGGTAGTTGTGTGGAAGATGAACTGAAATGGAGAGAGAGGCTTGAGGTGGGATACCAGTTAGACATTGCAATAACAGGTGAGAAGTGATGAGAGCTTGAGCCAAGATGGTGGCTTCATGGAGAGAAGTAGGTAATGGATATGTGAGTTGTAGCAGTAGAAATGTGGAACAAGGGGAGCAAAGAGGTGAAAATAACAATGAGATTATGAATTTGGGAGATTAGAAGAATGGCAATTTTCTCAACAGAAATGGGAAAGTTTGGAAGACAAGAGAGTTTGGAGGAAAAGATAAAAGAATTGAGACACTCTTAGATGTCTAATTTGAAATGTCCAGTAAGCCTTAAGTAATGCAGGAGGGAGACTGTGGATGGATATGTAGATCTGTGAATCATCTGCATAGAAAAGATCATTAAACCCTTGGATGCTAATGATTTCACCAAGAGAAACAGTATAGAAAGAGAAGAGAAGAAGGCCTAGGACAAATCCTTGGGATATATTTACAGTTAGGGAGTATGAAATGGATAATGAATCTGCAAAAGATTCAGAAAAGGAGAAGTCAGACAGATGGGGAAGGACCAGGAAAGAGTAATGTCATGTAAATGCAGGTAGGAGAAAGAATCCAGGAGAGAGTGGTCAGCAGTGACAAATGGAACAGATTGCTTGAGGATGGTGAGGACCGAGGAACGACCATCACATGTGACACTGAAGAGACCACTCTGGACATGACATTAGAGAAGCAAATGAATATAGGAACTTAGTGTCTGATAAGTTCAGAAACTCTAACTACTGGGGCAAAGAATCACTATTTGACAAAATCCAATGGGAAAACTGGAAAGTATTCTGACAGAAATCAGGTTTAGACCAAACCTTCTCACCATTTACCTAGTTAAAATCCAAGTGGTCACCTGGCCTAACTATAAAATTATTTATACAAATTATAAGAGGAAGTAGGAAATTACCTTTGAGATCTGTGTGTAAGAGAAGAGCTCTTGGTCAAAAAAGGACCAGAAAGGATAGAAAAGTCCATAAAATGGACATTTTTAATTACATAAAATTTAAAAGCTTTTGCACAAAGTCATTGCAGCTAAGCTTATATTAAGAAACAACAAAGGGTGAAGTTTTAGAGAAGATTTAGGAAGACACTTATGAACTGGTGCAGAGTGAACTGACCAGGACCAGGAAAACAATTTATATTGTAGCAAAAGCATTTTTTTTAAATGAGCAGAGTTGAACTCTGATCAACATAATGATCAATCATAACTTCGGAGAACTGATGATGAAGAATGCTGTAGACCTCCCCACAGAGAGGTGGTAGATTAAATGTGTAGAACTCGACACAATTTTGAACATGGCTGATATGGGAATTTGTTTTACTTGACTATTTGTTGCAAGGATTTTTTTTTCTTTTTGGGAAAAAGGGAGGAAAGGAAGAAAAATAAATACTTATTCATTGGAAAATAAAGTAGACTTTAATTTCTAAAAAAGATCATCAGTAAATTTAGAGAAAACAGTTTTTTATTGAGTGATGTCAGAAACCAGATTATAAAGGGTTAAGGAGTAAAATAATGAGAGGAAAGAAAGTTAATGCAATGAATATAGATAGTTTTTTTCTACAAGTTTTACTAAGAAAAGATCTATAGAAGGATAGCTTGAGGGGATAGGGCTTAGTGAAAGCTTTTTTAAGTTTCAGAGAGACTTGGATATGTTTGAAGTAGGTTAAAAACCAGTAGATAGGGTAAGATTGAAGAATTGAAAGAAAAGAGAGGTTGAAATATTCAGGAAAAGACAGGAGGGCGTGGGGTCAAGAGCAGGTGTAGAGGAGTTAGCAAAGTTAGGGACAGTATTATTTTCAGAAGAGAAAAGGGGTTGATGTCTTGGGATTTTAGGATAAAGAAAATGGGAGGAGGTAGAACTCACATCAAATGGCTTCACTTTCTTCAGTAAAGAGATGAGTTCTGGGGCAGCTAGGTGACAAAGTGAATAGAGCACCAGCCCTGGAGTCAGATGGACCTGAGTTCAAATGTGGCCTCAGACACTTAACACTTACTAGCCATGTGACCTTGGGCAAGTCACTTAACCCCAATTGCCCTACCTACCCCCCTCCAAAAAAGGGGGGGGAAAAGAGAGAGAGAGATGAGTTCTTCAGTTGAGAGAGATGGGAGGTGAAAGGGAAGACCTGATGAGAAGGTTTGAAATAGCTTCTGTGGGAAGTATAATGGAGAATCAGGTAGAGAGAATTAAAAGTAGACTACTTTGGATTCTGTGAATTTATAATATGCCTGATCAGGATAACTTTGTGACTTCCTCCAGCTTTATTCTGCTGTCTATGAGTAGGAGCATATGGCAAATGATGGAAATAATCCAAGACTGAAATTTGCAAAAGATAAGCAGCAGTAAGACTGAGGGGCAAAGGGATTTGAGAAGAGAGGACAGTGTAGAGTTTAAATGGCTAACTGTGAGCTCAGAATTGAAAATAGAAGAAAGTGAAGTCAGAACAGAGCTAATGGCCTAAGAAAGTACTGAGGGGTAGAGAGACCAAAGTTCTGAATAAAAGTAAAGAATAGGTTTTAGGGAACAGTGAGGCATAGAAGTATGGAATGATGGGAAATTATGATCAGATAGAGGAATGTCAGGGTTTCTAATTAAGGAAGTGGAATGTTTTTGGGTAATGGTAAAATCTATTATGCAACCATCCCTTTAGGTGACTGAGTTGGAATGAAGAGGTAGTTCATGAAATGGAAACTGAGGAAAACAAAGGTTAGTGAGCTTGAGGGAATATCAGTGTGGATGTTTTGAAGTCCCCCAGTAGAGAGGTAGCAAGAGTTGGTGAGAAGGTAGTAAAGTGGGTGCTCATCTCCTTGAGAAAGGAAAGAAGAATGCCCTGGGGCATGATGAGTCACACATATATTATCTCTCTCCCTTAATCAATAAAGTTGCCACCATGATGTGGACTTCAGAGTAAGGAGAATTTGTTAATCAAGAGTTTGGAAGTGGCATTAGGGATCAAAGAGTATCACAACATCCCAACCAGGATTGCTTATTGAGGTTCTGGTCCTAGAGGGTATGGCTGAGGGTGCAGTATCTTAGGGAGATACTGGGTCTTAATGAAAACTTTCAGATGGAAGGAACATGACAGAAAGAGGTCCAAGATATAGGGAAATTTGTTCACAATAAAATAGGAATTCTAGAGAGCACAGTGGAAGGGTTGGTTGAGTTTTGGAGGAGGACATGGGCAGGGTAGGGTTAAGGACAAAGTTTAGGAGGTGAGGGTAGAATATGATTTGCTACTATATGATGACTGATTAATACATAGAAGTGATTGATTAATACAGAGAGAAACAGGATGTGGGAAATTTTAAGCTTTGTGGATACAGCAGTTAGCAGATGAGTTATAAAGCTTACAACCTCTAAGGGGCATATCAAAATGTACTAATTCCTTTGGCCTAGGGTTAACTAGTCACTGTACTAGCTCTTACTCCTGCTGCCCCTCCCTTCTTCCTTCTTCAGAGTGACTGGGGAAGGGGAAAGGGGTGGGTTGGGGTAATTGGACAGTGGTACCTCCTTTATTGTCCAGGCCTGGGTTTGTCTGGCTTGGACTCTCTTGCTGCTGCTGTAGTTGGTGCCACTCCTCTTCATCATTATTGTAAATGAATATTCTGTCAAAGGAAAAACAATGCTTCACACTAAATGATCTTTGAATCCTTAAATTTTAAAGTTAAATTGATCCAAATAAAAGATTATAGGAGAGGCTGATATTCTGAGAAAATAGTTCCTAACAGTGCAAGTTAGAAGACAGGACCATATGACTTTTAAATTATATGCTTAGTGTATTGGTATTTCCATTTCTTTAGGACTCCCTTGTAGTTAATTGTAGTTTGCACATTAGTGAAACCTTTTAAGTCTGGCTCCCACTATACTTTGAATGTTTTGTATCTATCACACACTCCAACTCTCTACTCCCTCCCAAGGACACACACTAATAATACAGTTTTTTTCATTGTCATTATACTAGGGGCTTCAGAAAAAATTCATACCACCCGCTAAATCTTTATTTGATTTCCAGCACCCCTCTCCCTTCCTATCTTTCTGTTATATGTCTTATCTTCCTCCTCCCTTTTCTAGCCCTGAACTGGAAGAATATAAACTATTTGTTAAAGTCCTACATTCACCTATATCCTTCTCCCAAAGCTATAAGGTCCTAATTGTTGTCTTTTGTGATTTTAGCTGTACATGTACATTTCCTCAGTTGAAGTCTATACCTTGATGGAATTACTGTAAGTGCAGAGCCATATCCTCAACTTCAGATGTTTAGACACCAGTGATTACCAGCTTTTAAAAAAACAAAAACAAAAATACCCAGTAACCTTAGGTACCATATAATCCAAGGTCCTTCCTTTGACAGATGAAGAAATTGGGACCCAGAAAAGTTAAATAGCCTGTACAAAGTCATACAGGCATTAAGTGTCAGAGCTAAGGTTCAAATCTAGACTTTCTTCCCACTTAGCAGGTATTCTTTCTACTTGGTCCACACTGCCAAACCCTAAAAGAGACTGATATATAAACTGGAATACCAAATTGTTGATTTTTTGTGGGAGATATACCCAACCTGAAAATCAGTACCAGTCATCTAAAAAGAACACTCCCTCCAGGTGGAAACATGCATTCAGAAGACCAAATTATAGATCATTATATTGTTTCATGAATCTAGAATTAAAGTGAAAAATATTGAGGATATATCTGTCAAGTCTCTTCAATCAAGCCTAAACATAAAATAATAGATTTAGCTTTGGAGGCCAACTAATTGAATACTTTCATTTTATATATTAGGATTTGAAGTTCAGGGTGTTTGACAGAAGAGATACACTCACTGTTCAGACTTCTCCTTACTTTCTCTTGACATCTGGGCTGTCAGTTAGCCATCATTGTTGCCATATGACTGTCACATCTTTTTCAGTTATTCAATTATTTCATGAAATTCTTTGCTCCCATTCTTTTACTTACGGAAGGCTATTAACACCCACCATGTGCCTCTTCACTGCCTTTTACATCATATGTATTATGTAATAACTGATGCCTGGTGCAAAGTAGGTGTTTAATGCATGCTTACTGGATTAAACCATGTTCTCTTTTCTGGATTGGATGAGGTTTTCTTCCCTTTCCTAAACCTTAACTCTTGGTTTAGGTGTATGTGTTCCTGCTTTGAGAATTATAACTCTTTACCCACTTCTAACTATGGGTCTAAATTCTCACACAAAATAGTTCAGGGAACACTAAACTAAATTCACCATTGCCAACTAACTATCTTCCGGCTATAATGTTGGTCTCAATGGAAATTAGGCTAGAAAGTGTGACTATTTCGATGTAAATTACTACTGAGTGATGCTGTATGTTTTCACTTTTTTTTTTTTTTTGGATGAATTGAGTAGTGAGATACAGGATTTTGAGGGTTACTATATCTTGAATCAACCTTAATTTATTTCCTATAGAAAGCAGTTTTACATTTCAAAATAAATCTTCATAATATTTTGAGCAATCCAACACTAGTTGTTTTTCATGTAAATTTTAGGAGAGCATTGAGGATTTTTTGTTTGTTTTAGTCTGTTGTACTATAGATTTGGTTGCATTGAATATAATTTATCTTTTAATCATGTCAAAATTGTAGTAATATAGTTTTCCACATATATTATCTCTCTCCCTTAATCTCTTAATATAAAAATAAGCATCATTCTCATTTCACATGCAAAAATACTGCTTAGTCTATCAGCTGTTGCTAATGATATTGGTTAAGCTGTGTTTATCCTGTATGCCAGTGTTACTGAAAAGAGGTGTCTTGCCACATAGACGTCACCTCTATGCTTTGTCATTAAGGAAAGGGCTTTGTATCCTGCCAGGTATTGGGCTTTGTATCATGCCAGGTATTATGTTAAATGCCTAGGTGGTGTCTGTGTGACTCATCATTGTTTATTGCCCAGGATAGTTCTGCGTAAAATGAATTTCAGTTATGTAGAGTTTATTGCACATTACTACATTTCTTAAAATTATACTTCATTTTGTTCATAAGGCTTTCTTTTCAACCTTCTGCACAGTCTCCCTCTCCTGAGTTCACATTGTGACTGGTTTTGAATGTTGGTGTCCTGCTGTCCTCACTTAGCTCAGTGCTTCATTTTAATTCCTTAAAAGAATAATTTGTTTCCTAAACCTTACATAATTAAAAATTTCTTTATCTACCTATGAAGATTACTAATGAAAAATCATCATTAGTACAAGACTCATACCCATTTTATAGGCAAGGTAAGTAACATCTCCTCTTTTCAAGGACATTGACCTCAGTAGTTAGGTAAGGGGGTCTTGTGATTAACCACATTCTCAAATCACCTGAAGGTTAGGAAGGGTCCTTGTGCAAAGGTTATAGGGAGTCTGAGCTTACAAAATCCTTCCAAGTGCACTCAGTTATATTGTTTGAATTTTCAACTTCTTATTTGCAGAAACATGGCATGTTACCACCCACAAGTCTGCAGTCTAGGAACCAGACCATCAACCACAGTTTCAACATGTGTTTAAACAAACCTAATGAAAATAAAAAGCTAAAGCTGACTGAAGATTTGAGCTAAGCAGAATAAACCAGAAGAAAAGTAAAATCTTTCCTCCAAACATCACCCAGGTAGAAAGGTGAAAGCTTCAGAAATTCTTGGGCAATGGCAAGTGCCTGAGCAGTGAGACACATAATTTGAGTGCTTGGGGTACCTTTCATCCATGGTATTGACTTTCCAAATGTAGTAAAACTCATAGTTTACCTAACCTTCACCCCCTAGGAAATAGTGATATTTCCTGGATTTAGGAGAAGTTTCTGCCCCTGGCTACTTTATAACTCTTGATGGTTACTATAAACTTGTGAAACTTTATTTCTTTTTCTTTCTTCCTTCCTTCCTTTTTTTTAAAAAAAAAAAGACAATTTTTGAGTGTAGATGTGCTTGATGGAGTTTTTTTTCCTTGTCTTCTAGGCTGACTGTGGTCTTTGGATTTTTGTTGTTGTTGTTGTTGTTTTAAAGTTGAGGTTTCCCAGATGCTACTTACTGTAACCATCAAGTCCCTTAAGCTACTTTTCATTCATTTGCTGAACATGAAACTTAGTATCTCATTCATTCATAATTTTGTCTACCAGAAGATATATGCTGGTTTTGTAGCTGTGTCCTAGTTGTCTCTTGTGCCAGTTTCTTTTCATGTTATAATTTCTAAAGAGAGAAACTGAAAGAGATTAATGATAAACTCTTCATTTCCTCTCCTGGGCCTTATAACAGTTTTTTAGTTTAACAATGAGGTGAAAAGAAAACAGTACCAAATGGCAAAGAGGACTTAAATAGAATAGGAAGTTTGTTCTACAGCTCATATGTTTGTGGCCTCAGCATCTGTTCTGTTTCCTTTGACTTCAGTGGTCATTTTGAACTCCATGATATGGGCCGTTTGCCATATACTGATAGTGACACTTGCTTCCGTGTCATCACTCCAGTTTGTAGAAAGAAATTACTTCCATTTTGGGATCAAAGGATTTCATTTTCCCAGCTGTTGACCATGCCATGTTAGCTCTCCAGCAGGAATGTGTACCTCTGAACAGTGAAATAAGAACAGATTTAATCCCTAGAGTTTCTAGATAGGATTCTGGGTGGTCTAGAGAAATCACTAATCCCTTTCACAATTTGACAATTTCTGGATATGTTTTTACATGTTGGAGCTATAATTTTGACAGTGGAAGCTTATTAGAACACATTGACCTATTTGATTATCACTAAAAATGATATTAAACAAGAAAGTTAACTTCTTTGTCACTTTTTATTTTCATAGTGCTTTCCTTACGTCCCGCCGCCCCCCCCCCAAAAAAAAAAAGTTTGGTGAGGATTTGTGATGAGGAAGCTAACATATTCAATTTAAATGATTTGCCTAGAGACACAAAGTGAAATTGCTACATTTGAATGCTGATCTTCTTATTCATAGTTTAGTGTTCTTTTTCCTATACCATATTATCCCTTTTTTTCCTAAAATTTGCAGATTGTATTTGATGATAATGCACTGCTCTCATTTAAATCTAATGAGTCATTTTTTGCTTGGGTGAAGAATGGACCCTCCCAGAGCTCCATGATGGTGATGGACATGGAATTTTGACATACTATAAGGAGATTAGATATAGTGATGACCTTGCTATATGAGTCCCCATTATTTGGTAGCTCCTTGGAGGTGACCATGTCTTGTCCTTTTAGAAATTTGTTCTTGGGGCGGCTAGGTGGCACAATGAGTAGAGCGTCAGCCCTGGAGTCAGAAGGACCTGAGTTCGGATCTGCCCTCAGACACTTTAATGCACACACAAACAAAAACCTACCCGTGTGACCTTGGGCAAGTTACTTAACCCCAATTGCCCTCCAAAAAAAAAAATTGTTCTTTTTTTAATTCACACGCTTAATTATCCACTAACACAAACATTTCATTATACAAATTGGGAACCAAACATATATGAATGTGCATAATCTGATATATACAGTTTTAAAGTATATATTAAATTTAACAAGGTAGTATCAAAATTGCCCCATATGTGTCCTTTTCTGAACTCCATTTTTTCTTTGTGCTTTAAAACCTTTTTTGTAGTCCCTAGCTTCTCTTACCATCTTCAACTAATTCTGAGCTTTAATATTCTTTTTTTTAATCAAACAAGTTTAATTAAACAAACAAACAAACAAACAAAAAACATTACCTAGTTCAGGGGAAAAAGGTCAGCACCCCGAACTTCAGAGTTACAGAACTTACAGATCAAACAGACAGGCTTCCAAACTGTCCTACCATTATATCAATACCAAATCACAGTTACCAGAGAGGGAAGCATCAACATCTGGATTTTCAAAGCTGGGGGGCTCTCAACAATGGCTTCCCAGAGTCTCATCTGGTCAAATCACACAACACTTCTCAAAGTGAGCCCCCTAGCTTTAGTATTCTTTACACTATTTTTACAGGACTATATAACACTTTTATGTTTATCTTCCTTTGCTTGACCTTGCTTCCATCCTCTATACATTTCTCTTGTAAAAAAAAAAAAGTTTTGGGGTTGTTTTTTTTTTTACAGTCCTTTGTATATTTGCCTCAGTGTCTTCAGACAAATTCCATTTTTCCTTCTCATTGGAAATTATTTCCTTTTGTGGATTTAGAATTTCATTTTTTAGCATCTCTTAATCTGACTTCTCCCTAAAGCATTTTAACCCATATGATCCTACCCCTCTTTTCTTTAAACCCAATTAAATCTGTTTTTTCAAAATCTAGGATATATGTCATACTATGCCTGCTTTCCTCTTCTCTATAAAACTCTAGCATGGAGTGGTTACTTTCCTTCAAAGTACCCATCATTTCTATCCCAGCAACTAGGTCCTCGCTGTTTATAATTAGATCCAGAATAGACTTTCCCATTGTTGGTTCATTTACCTTGTGAAGGATGGGATTATTATTAAGGCAAGGGAAGAAACTGCTCTACTTTTGGGAAAGAGAGAGAACTACAAAAAATAAGTGGTTAGTTAGTAATCCCATCACTATTATACCATGTCTCTGTACTAGGCTTGTGATAATACCCAAACCCCTTGTCAATTTCTTCTTTCTCTCCAGATGGTCTCTAGTATATGCCAATGACAGAAATAATTTCTGTTTCCCCTTTCTTTAACTGTAATCAAATATTCTTCTCCATGCTTTTCCCTCTTGTTTCTGAGTATATTTCATGAGTATATTTTCTCAATATATAATGCTCCTAAATCCTGCCCCTTTGTTTCTTTTGAATAAGTTATATCCATCTAGAGCTATGGTCCAAGTCATGAGTTTCATCTCACCAAGTCTCAGTGATGCCTGTGAGGGCAGATTTTCCCTTTTGAAATGACCTCTGGATGTATTTGTTTGCTACCTAAATTTGAAGCATTTGTATCTCGACACTTGTGGCCACAAGTATTATTACTGACTTGTTCATTGGATTTTCTCTCTTATGAATTTCTGGGTTTCTCAGCTACTATTCTTATTCTGTCTTTGAAGCTATTCCTTATGCTAACTTTGACAATATGTACAAGCAGTCTTCTCTCTAGCCCTTCCTTTTTAGTTTCAGGCCCTTTTGATTGGATTTTCAAGAAACCTGATGAATACATTCTTAGGTCTACTTAGGCCATGGTGACTTTTCATGCCTCTTAATTCCTTAAAGTTTCTTCTACTCACTTAGCACATGTTCACTGCATTTTGTAATAAAGCACCCTGAATTTGAGGATCTGAAATTGTAATGACTTCCTTGAGAGTTGTTGGAATCCCCCTTCTTGGAAGTCTTTACACAGAAACTGGAAAACCACTTGTTAGGTGTGTTATAGTGGAAATTTCTTTGGGTAAGGATTGACCTAAATGGCTACTGAATTCCCTTTCAACTCTCAAGTTTTTCTGGTTCTGCTCTCCTCACTCAGCATCAGTTTATATAAGTCCCTCCAGGTTATTATGAAGTCTGTCTTCTCCTCATTTCTTATAGCACAATAGTATTCCATTGCATTCATATACCACAACTTGTATAGCCATTCCCCAATTGATGGACATCCCCTTGATTTCCAATTCTTTGCCACCACAAAAAGAGCTGCTATAAATGTTTTTGTACATATGGGTGCTTCTCCCACTTCTATGATCTCTTTGGGATACAGTCCTAGAAGTGGTATTGCTGAGTCAAAGGGTATGCACATTTTTATAGCCGTTTGGGCATGGTTCCAAATTGCTCTCCAGAATGGTTAAATCAGTTCACAACTCCACCAACATTGCAGTAGTGTTCCAATTTTTCCACATCCTATCCAGCATTTATCATTTTTCTGTTTTGTTATCTGAGCCAATCTGACCAGTGAGATGTGGTACCTCAGAGTTGTTTTGATTTGCATTTCTCTAATCAGTAGTGATTTAGAGCATTTTTTCATATGCTTATAGATATCTATAATTTCTTCCCCTGAAAACTTCCTTTTAATATCATTTGACCATTTATTGATTGGGGAATGACTTATATTCTTCTAGATTTGTCTCAGTTCTCTGTATATTTTAGAAATGAGGCCTTTATCAGAGATACTGGTTGTAAGAATTCTTTCCCAATTTTCCACTTCCCTCCTAATCTTGGTTACATTGGCTTTATTTGTACAGAAACTTTTCAATTTAATGTAATCAAAACTATCCATTTTGTATTTCATAATGCTCCCTAACTCTTGTTTGGTCAGAATGTCTTCCCTTCTCCATAAATCTGACAGATAAACTATGCCTTGCTCTTCCTGATTGCCTTTATACCTAGATTGTGCACCCATTTAGATTTTATTTTGGTATACAGTGTAAGATATTGGTCTGTGCCTAGCTTCTGCCATACTATATTCCAGTTTCCCCAGCAATTTTTGTCAAATAGTGAGTTCTTATCCCAGAAGCTAGGGTCTTTGGGTTTTTCAGATAGTAGATTACTATAGTCATTGACTACTGTATCTTGTGTACGTAATCTATTCCACTGATCCACTACTCTTTTCCTTAGCCAGTACCAAGTAGTTTTGAGGACTGCTGCTTTATAATACAGTTTAAAATCTGGTGTAGCTAGGCCACCTTCACTAGCATTTCTTTTCATTGATTCCTTTGATATTCTGGACCTCTTGTTCTTCCAAATGAATTTTGTTACTATTTTTTCTAGCTCTATAAAATAAAATTTTGGTTGATTGATTGGTATGGCACTAAATATGTAAATTAATTTAGGTAAAATTGCCATTTCTATTATATTAGTTCGACCTATCCATGAGCAACTGATGTTTTTCCAATTATTTAGATCTGACTTTATTTGTGTGAAAAGTGTTTTGTAATTGTGTTTATATAAGTCCTGGATTTGTTTTGGCAGGTAGATTTCCAAATATTTTATAATGTCTAAAGTAACTTTAAAAGGAATTTCTCTTTCTATCCCTTGTTGTTGGATTTCATTAGAAGTATATAGAAATGCTGAGGATTTGTGTAGGTTTATTTTATATCCTTCAAATTTGCTAAATTTATTATCTCAAGTAGTTTTTTACTTAATTCTCTATGATTCTCTAAGTATATCATCACATCATCTGCAAAGAGTGATAGCTTGGTCTCTTCTTTGCCTAATCTGATTCCTTCATTTTCTTTTTCTTCTCTAATTGCTGCTGCTAGCATTTCTAGTACCACATTGAATAAGAGGGGTGATAGTGGACATCCTTGTTTTACCCTCGATCTTATTGGAAATGCTTCTAGCGTATCCCCCTTACATATAATACTTGCTATTGGTTTTCAGATAGATGCTACTCATTATCTTAAAGAAGGCTCCATTTATTCCTTTATTTTCTAGTGTTTTTAATAGGAATGGGTATTACATTTTATCAAAAGCCTTTTCTGCATCTATTGAGATAATCATATGGTTCCTACCAGTTTAGTTGTTGATATGATCGATTATACAGATAGTTTTCCAATCAACTTTTATAATTTGAACTATAATTTGAGTGGCAAAAGTTTTAGGCATGATATGTAAATTCTCATTTGTAGTACTTTTAGGCTTAAAAATCTTTTTTTCCTCATTATTCCATGAGATATTTATTTCAGGTATTATTGTCCTTATTTTATAATTGTGGAAACTGAGGCTCAGTTTAGGTTAAGCTACTTGCCTAAATTCATACAATTAGTATGTGTCAGAGCAAGTCATTTTCCAGACCCAACTCTGAATCATTTCACCATGGTGACTTTCAGTTAGTTTGGTACAGTGTTGTTGAATACATCATGAACTATATGAAAGAGAAATCTTTGCTTCTGAGTCAATCAGGCTCTGACTCCATTTTGAGATGGTGTGTGTGTGTGTGTGTATGTATCTGCACAGGCATGCATGTGTAAACACATGCATACATAAGCATAGGAAGATTTTCTTACTTTGTACTTATAAAAGGAATGAGGGTCTTGCCTGGTAATGCTGTTTGTGTAAGGGCTTTGGGGCATTCATGAGTAGTATAGCACCTTTATTTTAACAACCTGTGGGTGCTCATATGGCAAATTATCACCCCAGTGGATTCCCTTCATTTTGAATTTGAGCTCTTGCCAAGAAAAACACCTTGATGATAGAAAGCTGGCTGAGACACAATTGATTTTGGATTACAACCCTGAATTTAACAGCTCAGGTCAATGGATGCTTTTCCCCCCAAGAAACCATGCTTATAAGTCTATTAGAATTCAGCTAAAAAAGATTAGTCTAATTAATTAGTTAACATTTTATTGGAATGGAATTTTTATAAAATCTTGCATGTAGATTCATTGAGTTGAATAGTATTTGTAGCTTGTAATTCTCTCAGACTCCATTTAATGTTGTTGTTTTTTTTTTAATATAGGAAGTCCCTAGTTTAAAGATGAGCTGTATTTATTTCTAAGTTGTCAGTTCAGAGCTCATTTCAGAGTCAACATTTTAAATGGCAATTAATCCTCAAACCAACCAGGTGAAACCTATTTAATTCATAATGTGGCCACCCTCTATTGTATAAGAGGCCATTTCTGGGGTCAGTACTTCTAACCTGTTCTAGTTTTTTGTTTCTTCCTGTTCTACCCCCCTCCAAACTTAAGAGGTTTCTCTAAAAGCTATAAGATTCCCCCATTCTCCAGACATATTTTTTGTTTGTAACAGTGGGGGCAATCTGAAGGTATGTCAGGAAGAAGGGGCAGTATTATACTCTACACAACAGCTTTCCTAAACCTTCACTTCTTAAGGCGCCAATTACCTCTCAGGAGATGATTTGGCCTTAAACTGTAGTCTTAAACTCCATCTCCTCCCCACATACACAATCAAATCATTTTAGCATCATCTACCATCTTTTTCCTTTGCTCTAGACTCAGACGGTAATGTGGTCCTCTGGGTAATGACAACCCTTCTGCTTATTCTTGATTTCATTCCTAAAATGAACTTACCCTTTCCATCTTCCCCCTTGCTTTCCCTAATTTGAAACCTCTCCTTGTTCACTAACTCCTTCTTTGATGCCTACAAACATTCCCAGATCTCCTTTGTCCTTAAGAAACCTTCCCTTGATATTACCATCCCTTTAGGCTACTGTCCTATATCTTTTTTCCCCTTCTACAGCCAAATTCCTTAAAAAAAAAAAAAAAAAAACAAACAGCAGAAAACAACAACAAACAAACATGCCCTATCTCTGCTTTCTCACTTTCTAGCTCCTTACAATTTGGTTTCCATCCAACTTCACTTGTCTGAAACTGCTCTCTTGAAGGTTATCAGTGACCACCTAATTGTTAAATCCAATGGCATTTTCTCATCTTTCTTGACCTCTCTGAGGTGTTTGAAACTCTTGACTACCTGCCCCTTTTTTTGGATACCCTGCTCTTCCTGGGTTTTTAGCAGCACTGCTCTGCAGTGCTTCTTAGCCTATCTGTTGTACCAATCTTTCTAAGTCTACTTTGTTAGTAGACTTTATCTCTGCCCTTCCCTTTATATGTGGGTGAACTTCAGAGCTCAGTCCTGTGGCCTCTTCTCTCTTATTACTTTCTTGACATTCCAGTGAATTTGACTAGCTCTAATCAGCTCCCATTAATTTAACTTGCATCTCTTTGCAAACACTCACAGATCTATATATCTAGGCCTCATATCTTCTGAGCTCCAAGGCCTGCTTCTCCAAATTCCTGCTGACATCTTTACCTGGATGTGCTACAGACATCTCAAACTCAACATGTACAAAGCAGAATTCATCTTTCCATTTAAGGCTGCCTCTTCCCCTAATTTCATTCAAAGATGTTACCATTCTAGTCACTAAGGTTCACAAAATGAGTTATCCTTCATTCTCCACTCTTGCTAATCCTGAGCCAATAATTAATTGCCAAAGCTTTTTTTTTTCCTTTAGGATAAAATGCAAACTGTTCTCTTTGGCATTTAAAGGCATTCTTTCATGATCTGGGTCTTGTCTATCCACACTAATTATATGTTATTTCCTCTCATGTATTCTATATGTCATACAAATTAGCCCATATACAACATTTCATCTCCCATCTCCAGCCTTTACTGAGTTTGTCCCCTAGGCTTACCCTCTCCATCTGGCAATAGATTGGTAATAGATTACCCCTACTTGTTAGCCTACCACCCATCACTCTATATGTTTATGTATGTGTTTAAATATATATGTATGTGTGTGTATTATATCTATGTGTAATTATTATTAACTATAAACATATTATATGTTTTCTCCAGCTCTCATTATATATAAGCACAATTCTTTAGGGACCAGAGCTGGGATGCTTTTGTATTTGGACCCTTAGTGTTTGGCGTATCATAGACACCTGATAAATATTTATTGATTAATTTATTGATTGCCACTGTTTGTATTTATAGGTAATCTGTAAATCAGGTGCTGTTAAACTTTTCACTGCCTGGGTTTATAAATCTGTTAAGTCAAATTGTATTCTTCTAACTAATGCTAATATTTTTATTACTCTTATTTTTCTCCATATTATATAGATGGAAGGTAACTCATAGCATTTAGATCTGGAAGGACCCTCAGAGATGATAGTCCAACCTTCTTGGTTTACAAAGAATGCACCCAAGGCACAGGCCCCTTTTGTGACTGGCCCAACATCACCAAGTTGCACTTACATGGACTTAAATCCCTGACTTCTGAATCTATATCTGGTTTTTTTTCCAGATCTAAATAATTACTCGAAAAGTACATCAGCACAGGGAGATTATTTATAGTGTGAGACAGAAGCAGAGATGGCAATCAAAGAAAGATATGAGGGAACTCTGTGCTCTCCATGACTATTTCTTTCCAAGTGACCCATGTCTATCAGGTGTATTTTTCCAAGACAAATAGTGTAAGAGTGGTTTGTGTTGTATTAGACAGTTTACAGGCAAATTGCCCACTGAATTTTCCCAGTTCCTACTGAAGAAATATTTGAAAGGATAACAAACTACATCAGAAACCATCCTGTAGTCTGAATACTTAATGCAAAAATGTCTAAAAGGTTTATAGTCAATTTATATCCCTTCTTACCCTCAGAGAATAAAGGATTTTGAGAGCTTCAAAGTTATCCATAAGTTTCCTGGCAGCTATTTTTGAAGTTTAGAAAAAGTGCTATCATGATGAAAAATGTCCGTTTGACAGTTAACTTGAAGTTCATTTGCAGTATCCAGTTCTCTTCAGATAGAATGTTGACTCCTGAATATAATACATATGACCATCTTGAGACTCATTTTCATCTGGAAAATTGAGATTATACTTATTGTTATTACATACATTACATACTTCACAGGGTTTCTGTGACTAATGAATAAAATAACATATTCCTTAAGAGCTGTTGTTTGTAACTGTCATATACATTATCTTGAGATTGCCCCTTTTTGAGGTCAGTCTTTTTGAGAAAAATCTCATTCGTTGTGTTCAGATACTGAATTCTACATTCCACAGAATGTCCAGGAAGAAGGGTGATCGTATCCCTTTGAGTTAATTCTTTGTAATGAGAGGATTCATTTTAAATGTTCCCAAAAGAGTAGATGGTTTTTGGACAGCCCTATGTACTGATCTTCTACATACCTTTACATTTGGTTGATGAGAAGTAGTTGAATGAAAGTTGGTAAAGCTAGTTGATGGCATATGTAAATATCAGCATTTTCCTGCTCAAACTGGTGTGAAACATATGAATTCTGTGAATATTTGGAACCCAGGTCATCCTAACACTTCAGCAGCATAATATACATAGAAAGAACCTATAGTTAGGGTTCAGAGGATCTCTTTTTATTTATTTATTTATAGTTTTCAACTATTTCAATTCATTTCCACAAGATTTTGAGTTAAAAATTTTATCCCCATCTTTCCCCTGCCCCCTACCCCAAAATAGTAAGCCTACTGAATACCCTTTCCCCCAATCTGCTCTCTCTTATATCCTCCCCCAACCTCCTCTAACTTTCTAGTAGGGCAAGATGGATTTCCATACCCCAGTGCCTATATATCTTATTTCCCAGTTGCATGTAAAATATATATATATATATATATATATATATATATATATATATATATATATATATATAAACATTTGTTTTTAAAACTTTGATTTCCAGATTCTTTCCCTTCTTCCCTCCTCACCCACCCACACTAGGAAGACAAGCAATTCAATATAGGTTGTACATGTGTAGTTATGTAAAACATTTCCATAGTAGTTATATTGTGAAAGACTAACTATATTTCCCTCCATCCTCTCCTGCCCCCTAATCTCTCCTTTTCTCCTTCTCCCATTATATTGCTCTGTCACCTCTAAATTTTATTTTTTAGATATCATCCCTTCCTATTCAACCAATCCTGTGCCCCCATGTATACATGTACACACATATACACACTCACATATGTATTTATACATACATACAACTTCCTAAATACATATGTGTATGTATACACACACACACACACACACACACACACATATTCCCTTCAAGTGTCCTCATACTGAGAAAAAGTCTCATGAGTTACAATGATAATTTTTCCATGTAGGAATGTAAATAGTCCAACTTTAATAAGTTCCTTACGATTCCTTTTTCCTGTTTACCTTCTCATGCTTCTCTTGCTTCTTGTATTTGAAAGTTAAGTTTTCTGTTCAGCTCTGGTTTTTTCAACAAGAATACTTGAAAGTCCTCTGTTTCATTGAATGATCATATTTTCCCCTAAAGCATTATACTCGGTTTTGCTGGGTAGGTGATTCTTGGTTTTAATCCTAGCTCCTTGGACCTCCAGAATATCATATTCCAAGCCCTTTGATCCCTTAATGTAGAAGTTGCTTGTATTATCTTGATTGTGTTTCCACAATGCTCAAATTGTTTCTTCCTGATAGTTTGTGGTATTTTCTCCTTCACTTGGGAACTCTGGAATTTGGCTATGATATTCCCAGGAGTTTTCCTTTTGGGATCTTTTTCAAGAGGTGATTGATGAATTCTTTCAATTCTGTTTTGCTCTCTGGTTCTAGAATATCAGTGCAATTTTCCTTGATTATTTTTTGAATGATGATATATAGGCTTTTTTTTTTTATCAAAGCTTTCAGGTAGACCAATAATTTTTAAACTATCTCTCCTGGATTTTCCAGGTCAATGGTTTTTCCATTGAGATATTTCACATTGTCTTTTCTTTTTTCATTTGTTTAGATCTGTTTTATAGCATCTTGATTTCTCGTAAAGTTATTAGCTTCTGTTTGTTCCAGTCTAATTTTGAAGGAATTATTCTCAAGTGAGTTTTTGACATTCCTTTTCCATCCGGCCAATTTGGCTTTTTAAGAAATTCTCCTCAGGGCGGCTAGGTGGCGCAGTGAGTAGAGCGCCAGCCCTGGAGTCAGAAGGACCTGAGTTCAGATCTGGCCTCAGACACTTAACACACACAAACAAACAAAAAAAAAAAACCTAGCTGTGTGACCTTGGGCAAGTTACTTAACCCCAACTGCCCTCCAAAAAAGGCAAAAAAAAAAAATAAAAAGAAAGAAATTCTCCTCGTTGGCCTTTTTGGGTTCTTTCGCCATTTGAGTTAGTCTATTTTTAAGGTGTTATTTTCTTCAGTATATTTTTTTTTTTGCTCTCCTTTACCAGGCTGTTGACTCACTTTTCATGATTTTCCTGTATCATTCTCATTTCTATTCCTAGTTTTTCCTCCATTTCTCTTATTTGATCTTCAAAATCCTTCTTGAGCTCCTCCATGGCCTGTAACCAACTCATATTTTTTTTGGAAGCTCTTGATGCAAGAGTTTTGACTTTGTTGACTTCTTCTGGTTCCATGTTTTGATCCTTTTTGTCCTCAAATAAAGATTTTATTGTCTGATTGTTCATCTTGCCAGCCAATTACTTGACTTTTGAGCTCTTTGCCAATGTAGAACTTGGCTTCCAGAGTGGAGAGAGCTTTGTCCCAAATTGCAGGGATTTTCGAAAATTTTATTAGAGCTATCAGGAGGTCACCCTCTCTTCAGCCACCACAAGCTCTGGCACACTGGCCACACACCCCAGAACCACCATCCAAGACTGCAATCCAGATCCAGGTGGGTCAAAGCAAGAGCGAATACCCTCTGAATGGTTGCTTGGTCCCCCTTTGATCTTCAGGCCAGGAACTCCAGAGGCAGCCGCAGGGCAACGGCTGTAGCCACCGTGCCTTCATCACCTCTCATCCCAAGGGCAGGGGCTAAACTTCACTATTCAGTCACCCATTTCAAACAGAGTTCCCAACTGACCCTTTACTTTCTCTTTGGTGTTTATGTGCTGAGAAATCTGGAAACTGCCACAGCTGCCATTGATTCACTCTCCTGAAATCTTCTGCCAGTCTAAGCCTCTGGTGGGAGCTGACCTGGGTATGGGCCCAGGCAGTTCACATGGGGCTGTCCTTGGCTCCCAGCTCAGTACAATAGACACTTCCTATCAGCCTGCCATGCTGCCTTCAGTGGGAGATTTGTTTCTCTCTGTCACTTTGTGGGTTCTGCAGCTCTAAAATTTGTTTAAAGTCACATTTTACAGGTATTTGAGGTGTTTGGAGCAGGAGCTGAAGCAAGTTCCTGCTTTTACTCTGCTATCTTGGCTCCGGCTCCCAGTGTCCAGAGGATCTCTTTTCAAATCCATTCTTTGCTACTTATCCATGTGGCTTTGAGCAAGTCAAATCACCTCTCTAAGCTAATTTCCACACTTCTAAAAGGAGCCTGGGAGGTCAGGTGATTCATGTAACGTCACAATTAGTAAGTAACAGAACCATTATATAAATACCCAGTTATTTTAATTCTAAATCCATTGCTTTTGCCACCATTTACAAAATCTTCATAAGGGAAGAGACCATTTGTATTTAAGCTGAATTTCTCCTAGTACCTATACCCTAATATTCTGGATAGAATTGGTGCATAATAAAGTTGTTGAATGAATGAGTGAATGAATGGATGAAACCATCATTTACTCTCTAGTTTAGCCTATTTGTCCAAATTCCTCAAGGCAAAAAGCATTGAAGGTCAGAATTTTTAAAAATAATCATACCTCAAATAAGTCTTATTCTCATTTAAGTAATAAACAATTGTAATCCTCCCTCAGGTACTTACAAGCTGTGTGACCCTGCACAAGTTACTTAACTTCTCTGTGCCTCAGTTTTATATCTATAAAATGATGATTAATAATAGCGCTTACCTCTCAAAAGGTTGTTGTGAGTATCAACAGAAATAACATAAATAAAGCACTTTGTGAACCTCAAAATACTGTATAAATGTGAGTTTTTACCTACACCATTATTCTTCAGATCTGCACATAAGCTACTCACCAGTAGCCCCAGGTAACTTCATGTGATTTTAGCATGCAGTCCTGATGGCAAAAAGGGAATAAGTTCCAAAGAACATTAGCAAGTGGCAAATACCTCACATGATTAACAATTTTAGTCTCTGGAAGGTCATTGCAAAATATAGGCTGTTTTGAAAATTCTTGAGGATGCAAGTTGAAACTGTGCAATTTACCAGCTTTATGCAGATAACTGGCCTTGGAATCAGGGCACAGAGATAATTTTCCTAAAAACCATCTGTGCACATTTCATTATCTAATATGTTTCTCTTTGCTTAATGTTGACAATTTGTAAGCTAAATCTCCAAGACCAATTGCTTCATATTAATAGCAGCCTCACTGACATTGATAGTATTGTAACATGAAGGATCTTGTTAAAAGCTAAGATGACTTGATTAAAAAAAGACAACAACAAACCTCCATTTTAGTTATTTTAAATTTCTTGATGCTTTATCAAATAAAAAAATGAACAACAATGATTTTAAAGAGGCACAGAAAGTTTTGGGTGCAACAGAAAGTTACTAGATTTGGAGTTAGATGGCTTGAGTTTGAATCGTTCTTCTTCCTTGTACTTTCTTCTTTGACCTTAGACAAATGGATTCCATGGACCTCAGTTTCTTCATCTGTAAATTGAGATGTTTAGACTAGATGATCTCTAGGGTGCTTGCTAGCACAAAGTCTTTCATCAGTAATAGCCCTTAATAGTCCTTTATGTTCAATGGTTCATGTATGGATTGTAATATTAAGATATAATTTAAATGAACTAACACTATAGAAAAAAATCAGACCTAAAGAAATCTAAGAGAGATGAGTTATGTGAACTTGATTATTATTTTATTTGAATCAAAACAGGTATTATATAATGGTTGCAACTTTACAAGGTTTAAACATTGAGAACTAAATGTTTTTCTTTTATTTAAAAATTGTTTTCCATTACTTTATCTGTATTTTGGAAGATTTTTATTTATAATTCTGGAAATTGGTAATTCAAGCATTGAGCTCTTCCTTCAACTCATCTTTCCCTCTCTTTCCGCCCTCCTCCCTCCCTTCCTTAGATTTTATTAAATATCTCTGCTATTCTATGCTATAGTTATTTTAATAAATAAAACTACTGATGGCTGATATTTGAATAGTCATATAAGGTTTGCAGAGTAATTTACATGCATTATCTCATTTGATAAGTCAGAGTGGTATGAGATACTCATGGTGGGAAAGATCAATGATTAGAAATGCTTTCATGAAGGAGAGAATGTACCTGATTTGAAGCTAAATGAGGGGAGAGATTTCAAGTCAGAGATTAAGGAGGAGAGTTGCCTTTAGAGACATAGAAGACAGCATGCACAGATGCAGCCAGAGGTGCAGTTCAATCAAGGGGACTTGCAATGCCTGGAAAGCTAATTTGGGATTGGAGTTGTTGAACCCATGAACACCAAGCACAGGAGGCTGTATTTCACTCCATAAGCAATGATCGTTATGAATTTGTGTGAGACAGTGAGTTAGACCCTGTGACCAGGAAAGTCAAGTTCCCTGCTGCTAAAGGACGGATTGCATAGTGGGAGACAAGTGGGACAATTGGGTGAGGAAGTTATTGGAAGAGACCAGGTAAGGAGTAATGAAGAGCTTCCCCGAGGTGATTTCAGTGGGAGTGGGAAGGACAAAAGGTGAAGCAGCAATGCTTGATGCATAAACGGGTATAGAGATGAGAGAGAAAGAGTTGAAGATGTCTCACATCTTAAAGTCCAGGGTGACTGGGACAATGGTGGTTCTGTCTTCTAAAATCAGGAATTCAGGAAGAGGGGCAGGTTTGTGGCAGGTGAGGATGATTTGTTCAGCTTGGGGTATGTTGAGTTTGAGGTTCTAGGGAGCAGCCTGATGTAGATGTGCAGCTAGGTGCAGCAGTCAATCAGTCAATCAATTAACACTTATTAAGCACCTACTATGAACCAGGCACTGTGCTTGGGCTCAAAAAAAAAAAGTAAACAGTCAGTCCCTGCCATCAAGGAGCTTAATTGGATAGAGCTGTGGGCCTGGATTCAGGAAGATCTGAGTTCAAATCCAGCCTCAGACATTTAATAGAATTATAATCCTGGGCAGATCTCTTAACTTCTTTTTGCCTCAGGTTCTCCATCTGTGAAATGGTTATAATAGTACATACTTCTCAGTTATTGTAAGGATTAAATGCAACAATGTTAGTAAAGCATTATATAAATGTTTACTACTACTACTGCTGCTATAGTGGTAGTTATTTATATATTCAGCAAACAGAGATTCAGGGGAGAGGTCCATGTATTAGATATAGATTTGGGAGTCAGCTATATACAGAGGGTAATTGAATCCACAGAAGTAAATAAAATCACCAAGAAAGGGATAAGAGAGAGAAGAAAAGAAAGTTGAAGACATCTATAACCGTAAGAGGTCCCCACTTTGGAGAAGTGAGAACAAGAGCAAGTGTATTAACTCCTCTCTAGCCTTTGAAAAGGGCATCTAGGTGGCACAGTGGATAGAGCACTGGCCCTGGAGTCAGAAACACCTGAGTTCAAATTTGGCCTCAGACATTTATTAGCTGTGTGACCCTGGACAGGTCATTTAATCCTGTTTGCTTTAGTTTTCTCATTTGTTAAAATGAACTGGAGAAGAAAATGGCAAACCACTTCAATAGCTTTGCCAGGAAAACCCAAATAGGACTGTGAAGAGTTGGACACAACTGAAAAAATGACTGAGCAACAAGACACCTTTAAAATGTCTCCAGGGGCACCTAGGTGGCACAGTGAATACAGTACCAACTCTGAAGTCAGGAGGACCGAGTTCAAATCCAGTCTCAGACACTTAACACTTACTAGCCCTGTGACCTTGGGTAAGTCACCTAACCCCAATTGCCCTTCCCTCCCCCCTCCAAAAAAGCAAATAAACAAAAAACAAACAAAAAATACAAATGGCTCTGGACTAAAAGACCAGGGTTTGAATCCTCCTTCTAACACTAAGTTACTTCCCACATGACCTAAACCAAGGTACTTCTCTTTGCCACAGTCTCCTCAACTTAAAAGAGAACAATGAGTACTTGTACTACTTACCCTGTCAGGATAGTTGTAAGGATCAAATGATATCATGAAAAGGTGCCACCTCCACATATACAAATGGATTGTGTTCGTGAAGAACATAGAAACATACACAAACAACCCTCCCCAAAGGCCGTTTCATGTTATGGAGGCCACCCTTGCTCATGGGAGGTTTACCAGAGCACACAAAGTCTGGCAGATTCTAGCCAAACAGAAAACTTTAAATATGGGCCTGTAAGCAGACTGTGCATTTGTCCTCCATGGGCTTGCCTAGCTGTGTTTGGAGAGGCTGCTTAGCTGTTATTTTGCCACCAGTTGATGATTTCTTTGGCCACCGCAGCTTGTGACACCAGTCCACTCAGGATAGAGGCTGTGGCCTGTGTCAGTGGCAGGGGAGAGGAACCTAAACCAATGAAAATCATGAACCTTTTGAAGTATTATTGTTGAACTACTACTGTAGTCATTTGCAGAACCATAAAAATCATAGAAAAAATATGAAATCTTAGAGTATTTTCCTAGAAATTTAATAAGACCAAATTAGTCCTCCCCATGGATTGTTTGCCCCCACTTCTTGGCTGCTCAGTTGAGCTATTTAATCTCTGAGGAAAATGAATAGCACTATTTTTGTAGCTAGGCTGAAGTTTTAAAAGCTGAATATTCAGTGTTGTTCCTTTAAGTTTAGATACAAGCAAGTTTTTAACTCTTCACCCTTCAGTGAGGTTGTAGAGACACTTATGTGTCTGGAGTCAGGAAGGACTGAATTCAAATCCAGCTTCAGATATTTACTAGCTGTGTGACTCAGGACAGATCATTCAATTTTTGTCCACCCTCAGTTTCCTCAACTTCCCAGGGTTGTTGTGAGGGTCAGATGAAATCATGTCTGTAAAGTGCGTAATACAGTGCCTGGCACATAGTATGCCCTTGATAAATGCTCCTTTAGCCATGTTATAAAGAAGAGAGATTAATTCATCACAATAAAGACATTTGTTACATTATAATAAATACAAAAGTTACATATCCTTATGAATTCATACATTAGGTTCCTCTGTCACTTCCATAGTTAATATGATTTTTTTAACAGGATGAAATTTCTCCCTCAAATTAATACACAGGATTTTTGGCACTTGGCACAGCTGCCCTATTTCTTAGGTTGACAGGGATTGGGAAGGTTTCTTAGAAAAGAAGAACATTTGGTTTTTCTAAGCAGTATTTGGGAATGGCTCACTAAGAAGTTTATTGAGGAACTAAGAAACAGTGTCAACATGGATTCAAAATGTAAGAAAAAGGAGGGATTTTTTTAAACATCAGACTTTAACAGTGGAGTTTCTTTCCATTTTCTTCCCTTTTTCATCCTTTGGTGTGTTGTTTTTTTAAAACTTGCTACATATTTGCCTCATTTTGGACTGTTATTTATGTATCCTTTTCTATTCTATGCTTCTAATATATTTTCATTACCCGTCATCACAAATTGATGGTGATTCAGACAGATCATTGAGAGAAACAGTAGACACCCATGCTTGTTCACACTAAATAGTTTCCACAGGAGGCCAAGCCATTGAAAAATGCAGTAAATTAGATAGAAAATAAAGATGAAATTGGCTAGACATTTGAATTCTGATCTTACAAAACAATGATCATCTAATATTTTTTCTGTAACCTGGGAGAAGAGAGGAAAATATTTTCATATGACAAACATGGTATGCTTATGCATTGCTTTGAGAAAAACAATGAAACAACTACCTGAACTTAAGGAAAAATTAGTGTGTGTTTATTAGCAGAAAGATTTTGTCAAAATTTGCTGTAGTTTCCTGTAAATTGTCTATTTTTGGAAAATCAAATAATTTTTTTAAAAATTTATAAACAACTTTTAAGAATTATATATGAATTTGGTTTGGTTCGCTGAACTGCTTTTTTTTCTCTTTCTTTTTATTTGTTATTAAAAGACTGGCTTCCTGGGTAGGGGTTGAGAAGGAATTTATTCAGAAATGAAAGTGGTATAAAACAAGATGTCAGAAAAATATTTTAAATAATTATATGTTGAATAAAGATGAGCCAACATACATTTTGTATACTGTAATTAATGCTGCTGTCAAATGAATAACATTTTTAAATTAGAGAGATTTTAATAATTGTTTAATCACTTCACTTTAACAAATACTCATAAAGTCAGTGTCCACTGTGTGCAGAGCAGTGTCTCCTCTCACTGTCAGTCAAGTGATCTTTTAGCTCCACCACGTCATCCCTTTTCAGGGTCTCTTCCCAGGTACTAGTAGGCCACTGATAATGGATATGATGGTCATCTGAATTATGAGGTTTTCATCCTGGGCAAGTGGCCACCTTCAGCACACCCATGCCATTTTTCTTTCACCATTAAAAACCCTAGTTCTCTTCTCTCCCAAATATGTTTTACTAAAACCCCAAAAGCCATAACAGATTAAAAAGACTCAGTGCCTTTAATGTTATTACCTAACAGTTGGACTCAATTTGGAGCATCTAGTAAATTTTACTCAAGCATAACTAAGGCAAATCCTATGTGGCTAATAAAGTTGCGGTTGTATTAGCCTTACAAATTTAAAGGTTTTTGTAGTAAACTAATGAAAACATTTCAATATAAAAAAATTTACAAAGCTAGTGATATATGTTAATGGAACAGGAAGCTATGCCTCTGTGTAGACTTCATCATAAAGAAATCTAAGACAGCAATTCAATTCTCCCCCAATTCTTTGTGTTTTGACACCTTATATTTTCCTTTTTTCTTTCTTTTTGAAACCTTCCACTTATTGGCAGGGAGGGTTTGTTAGCTAATTATTAAACATGGACTGTTTAGGATAGTTTATGTCTATACTCACCATGCCTTTTACATCTAGGTATTTATTAAGATAGGGATACTATGACTCGAGTACTGTTTTCCTTTTGTCTCTTCACCTAATATAATCAAGTAATAGATTTTATTTCATGACTTTTTTAGTTACGACAGAAAGGATATGATTCTTACCATCTTTATTTTTTTATTTGCCTTTCTATGGTATGAAAGGGATCTTTTCCCTCCATGCAAAAGTGAAATGAAATAGCCCATTCAAATACATGACCTTGGGAAATGACTGCTAATTTTAAAAATACATTGTAAAGAATTTCTAAGTCTAAATAAAATTTTTACACAAGTATATTTAATTTCAATCTAGAATCCTATTGTATTTGGGGAAAGATGTTAAGATTTTAATAA
Source organism: Gymnobelideus leadbeateri (assembly GCA_011680675.1). Classification (NCBI taxonomy): domain Eukaryota; kingdom Metazoa; phylum Chordata; class Mammalia; order Diprotodontia; family Petauridae; genus Gymnobelideus; species Gymnobelideus leadbeateri. Next base: position 17,132 of record WOXC01003613.1, on the reverse strand, counting down.
TCATTCATTTAATAATAATTTAATAATAATTAGTTGTTAATGATAATTTATATAGATTAATCAAAGTCCTTTTTAAAAAAAAGGAGTGTTAACTTTGAAGCCATTGTTCTCAGATTGTATCTGTATCCTTATGCGACATATTTACCCTTTATATATATATGCTCAGAAATAGTATTAGCTCAATGTTCATAACAAAAACTGAAGACTTAAAAGCAAACTTGGTGCCTTGTGCCAAGTAACAAATAGTTCATACACATAAAGTGTGGTACACACATGACTATGGCAAATCTGCTACCAAATACAATTCAACAATCCAGTGTGGTCATCTTATTGGAAATGCCGTGCTGAATGTTAATGTGAACAAAGTGGGCAATAGCAGGCAAGTGACAAATTCTGTCTTCCATCTCTGATCAGATTTTTTCAGAGATAGGTATATACAGGACTGACTAACAATTCAATTGTGTTTGCATTCACTTCATAAATAAAAGCCCCTCTGTACTGTTTGACAAGAAACTGCTAATTGCCAGAGACAACTGAACAAGCTAGCATCACGTCAAGAAGGGGGGGAAGTGGGGAGAAGCATAAACATCATGAAAAATAAATCCTCACTCAGGAGACTCCATTGAAATGAACGTGTATGGCACACTGGCAGCTTGCCATGAGAGCAGAGCAGAACACAAGCTACCAATAACAGTGACAAAGACCTGACTATCTCTCTCTTCTAGGAGTTAGGAAGCACAAAGAGTTTTTCATAGGGACATGAAGAGAGTGTTCTGGTTTTGTTTTTCTGTCAGTGTAAAGTAATAGCTATGTGCCTAGAGTATGAGTTGGCATGTATTTAGTATAGACCTCTTGTTTAGGGTGTCTGGGATGATGATCTTGAGCAAAGAACAGAAGGCAGAACTAACGAGTTCTCATTTTGCCAAAGAAATTGTTCTTTATATACAAGGAAATAGAACCTTCCCCCCCAAAAAAAAAATTTAACAGGGAGTTGGAAGCCTTGACGAGTGAAGAGACAATAAGGGAGCATTTAGCTACCCTCAAAAAGTTTAAGTTACCAGACATGGATTAACTCCTACAACCCAGGACACTAAAAGAACCAGTGAAAGTGATCAGATAGATATTATCCCAATTTTAAAATGTCATGCCTAACTCTTTGTTACCCCATTTGGGATCTTCTTGACAAAGACACTAGAGTACTTTGCCATTGCCTTCTCCAGCTCATTTTACAGATGAGGAAACTGAGGCAAACAGGGTTAAGTGATTTTTGCCAGGGTCACACAAGTGTCTGAGGACAGATTTGAACTCTAGGCCTGGTCTTCTATCCACTACATCACCTGTGAGGCTCATTCGTGTTCTTTTAGAAATATTTGATGAAAGAACTTCCCAATGTCCTCAAAGATTTCTTGCAGGCCTTTTATATTTCTTGGATTCCAGTACATCCATGGGCTGCCATATGTCTTCCCTCAGGCTTGCTACATGGATAGCCCTACTCCTTTTCCAATTATATATTTCCCGGATATAGTTCTTATACCACTTCTTTCATGAATAGGCATCACTGGAAATATTTTGCAGACTACTTACATCTAATGAGTATTTGTCCATTGCCCTTTGTATCACCTTCAACTGTGATCCTTCAAAGACTATGATGTTTAATGATTTGTAAAGTAGTTCTGGTAGAATATTATATAAAAAGTTTGGACTTTTGTATCAGGAATAGCTTGTGATAATTGAAGACTCTGTGTTTTCCCAGATGTAATCGAACCTGCTTTCTTCCTCCCATTCAGTTTCAGGCCCAACTCACTGTTTATTTGCTGTGCTGATATAGTAATTCAATGGACTGACTATTCAACTCAGTATCACAGTATGGACAATAGTTATTGTCCATCAATTTGGTTTTTCTCATATGGATTATTAGGTAGCTCTTTTTTGAGTGTTCATGGGTCTGGAGAGTTGGCAAGTTTATGTCTTTATTTTATGTTTTATTTTATATTTATAATTAGAACAGAATTATCTTTGTTGGCATTGATCAGAGAATCCTGTATGATTTTAACAGTCCCCATCACACATTCTGTAGACTAGTCATACTAGCCTATTTGCTGTTCCTCACACATTGCATGTCTTGCTGGATTTGCATTGACTACTCCCTAAGCCTGGAATGCCAGTCTTCCTTCCCTTCCCCTTTTGGAATCCCTGTTTTTCTTCAAGATTCAACTCAACGTATATGAAGTCTTTCATGAAAACCCCCACACTCTCACCAAATTACTTAGAGTTTCAATTGATGTTTACCTTAGTCATCCACTAGGGTTATAAGCCCACTGACATATAGGCCCAGACTCCAGCCATTCTTCACCGTACTACCTGGCCTTCTCTGACACCATAATCAAATCAACTATGACCCTATTGCCATCCCTGTAACTTTCCAAATCACAGTTTCCCTCCCTGACCAAGATTCCTTTTATGTGTTTTGTCCCCCATTAGAACTTAAGGTTCTTGAGCACCAAGACTGTATTTGTATCCCTAATATTGAGCATACAGCTTGGTAGAGAATAAGTGCTTCATAAATGTGTTTTTCATTCATTATATTTATTTAGTATCTATTATGTAGGAACTTTATACTTTTATATATACATGTTGTCCTCACTTTATAATGTAACCTCCTTGTGGAAAAGAAATATTTTGCTTTTTGTCTTTGTATTCCTAGTGCTTGGCACTAATAGTTGTTTGATACATACTTGATCAACAATGAGGAAAGGACTCCTGGATACAGGAGAGCCTTTGAGGCTGCGTGTTGTCCCACTGAGCAAATACTTATTTTTAGTAATCAGAATATAATAAGCACAGTAAGATCTTCTAACCAATCATTTCTAAGACTTTGGAGGTATGGTATGTTATAAAGCATAATTAATAAATGCCATACTCCTCCCTTCCCTTCTCATATTTTCATCACTATACATGTATTCTCACACATTTTATAAAATATTAGACAATAAATATGTTTTTATAGTTATTGGTATTCTCTAAAGTTTTTTTTTTCTGGTTTTGGTAATTTTTTTGTTCTTTTTTTTCTGTTCTTACTAGTTTATTCTCTTTCTTGATATATCTTACGGCCCCCAAACACCAAGATACCTTGCAAATTATAAGTGATCAAAATTTATATTCCTTTGGACAAAGGACCCACATGTAAAGGTCTGACTCTTCAAATGGACAGGAGAAGAGAGAGGGAATAAGAAGGAGGAGCAGGTGGAAGAGAAGGAAGAGGAAGAGGAAGAAATAGAAGCATTGCACAACTGGAATTCTCTGGTTGAGTCCCCAGGGGGTCTGCTACTACTATTCACAGATTGTTGTTTTTCCTTCCTTCACTAAGAGGGCCAATGACATCCATAGGGTGATGTCTTGATTTGCAAGTGAATTGTATTTGAGTGAGGCAAAGTAATCTGTTGTGGCTAGAGATTCTGAGGGTCTTCCCCTCCCAGATTGACTCTTGGTGAAGGCAAACTAAACCATCTTTGCCTCCATTCTTATCTAGCCTTTAATTGCTGAATGGGTGTTGCTTCAGATCAACTGAGCCCTGGGAAAGACCTAGCTTAAAAAGGCCAAGGTCACCCACTACATCCAGGGCCATTGCCAGTTCTACCTAGGTTTTGCTGCTGGACTCCTGTGACTTTGGAAGACAGAGTCATGATGACTTTGCACAGTTCTTCCTCACTTAAATCCAGTTCACTTGCAAGTAAAGATATCACCTTCCTTGTTGTATAGTACCTTGTCATTGGTACTCTTTGAGAACAAAGGATGAATAGCAATAATATCTTATATAATATCTCTCATATTTTCAAATTTCTTTTACCATTAACCTCAATTTCTTCCCTGGGTACTTAGTCCTATCCAATTGTTCTTTCCCAGTTTTAGCTTCATAAGTTTCATTTCTTCATTTCTATTTGCTCTTGTAAGATATGAGAAAAGCACAATGTGTTATTTTCTAAATGCAGTACTTACCTTATCACTAAATATGAAAGTAGAATGTTCTAGAAATGATAACAAATCTATTCCATTTTTCATGGTTTTTTTTTGTCTTTTTTCCAATTCCATCTGTAATCTTGGGTTTAATAATCTTTGGTTTAGTTCTATCTAATGCCTAATTTTCTTCAGACTTGTTTCTGTATCTATTGCCTTTTAGCATTTAGTGAAGTGATATTCTACTGTCTGTTTGGCAAGATCAAGGCTTTGCTCCCTAAGGTTATTTGTGGATTCTCTTTGCCTCTTTGGCCTCATAAGTATGAAATTTATATAGGAGATAATGATAATCTAGGGAAATGTCATAACCTTTATCTGTTTCTCTTTTTCTTTTATTTTTTATGTCAACAGCTTCTTTAAAGAGGTAGGGCTGAAACTGTTGCAATCATATGTCATCTTCTCATCTCATTCTTATTTGGTATTAATTTTAACTTTCAAATAGTTGAGGGTCTTCCTATAAACATTCAGCTGATTTTGAACTGTCTTCCACATCAGTAATAAATTATTTCTTGACAGTTAAGATATAGTCAATTTCATGTTTTGTCTTATTGTTCTTTGTTTGACATGTACCAATGCCAATTAGTCTGATTCGTGAAGAAAGTATAATTGACATGTAAATGTGAGACTTCATAGTTATCTATAAAATGTTGGACTGTCTTTTTTCCGTTGCTCTGAACCATATTTTTCAATGTACACTTGTACATTTATTGTTTTGCTATGTGAAATGAAGTGACCAAGTGTACCCTGAAATGATGTTTCTTATTGCCTTTGGATGTATGATGAAACAATTCCACTAACTTGTATTTGCCTTTTTTTTTTTTTTTAAGGTACAGCTGTAATCCATTCTCCCATTTAGCTGCAATCACTTTATATCCTCTGGTTTCACTTATAGCAAGAATATCAACACTACTGATTCATTTCTTCTGATGATACATAAAATTGATGACTGTTGGACAAAGACCTCATATTTAGGGTGCCACTATTTAAATTAATTTTTATAAATTATCTAAAACTCATTCTTAGCACCATTTGCTACTTTTTCCACCAGCTTACTATCATCAGTGCAGAAGAAGAAAGGGGATGCATAGTATTGAGGGTCATTTGATATTTGTCTTGAATTTTCCAGTCATGACAGTCCATGAAGTAGTCACTTAGAGTTGAACCTACCAGTAATGAATCTCTCCATACCTAGAGAGGTTTGCTACATAGAAAGTAGTCTAAATATGAAATCATACTCAGAGCCTTCTGGCTTAGCAGAGTCAGAGGGAACTTGTGCTCTGCTAACATAGTCCTTAAGTCAAGGTCATTTCCATGCCCTGATGACACCTTGTATTTAAGACTTTTGTCAGGGTGAATTTGAATAGCTTTTAAAAATATTTTTACCTATTGCTTTTTTTCTTTCTCAAATTCAGGTTTTACATCAGTTTGGCTTGGCTGCCCCATGACAGAATATTCTGTTTACTTTAAAAATCATTTAACCCACAATTTTTGAAAAATCAAATAAGCAATTTCTGTTTTTGCTTTAGATGGAGTTAATTCTTAAAAAGTTATTTCCTTCTAAATAAATACTTTAGTGAGATAGCTATAAATATTGGTGGCTTCTCCTTTAAAGCATCAATAATTAAGAGAGAACTTTAGAGCAGATTTTGATTCTTCCATGGATCCATGAGCTTATCACCCTAAGTATTCCCTCTATCAGTGCACGTTATAAGGCCCCCCTTCATAATTTCTTATCCTGTGTAATTCATGTTTGTGTCTTTATATAATTTCTCAGTGGAAGATCAGTAAGATGTCATAGACTTTCTTCTGGTTCTTTTCAGTAGTCTGTGGGAACAATTAACAATTTTGAAATGTTACCAATGAAATATGAATATCACAGCTTTTGGAAATTAATAATGTATAACTACCAATTTTGATCTCCAAAAGGGAAAGTAACCCATAAATAGTGAGTAACATTTGCAGAATATCTTAAATGTTCTTGAATTACTAATTAGCATTCTTTAATGTTCCATCAATGATAAATTTCAGTAAGATTATTAGGTAAAAGATACATGATTGCTAACTTGTCCTGGCATAAATTTTACTTGTAACCTGAGGTAGACATTACTCATAAACCACTCAGTTGACCATGAAAAACTTGTGTATGCATTTTCTTAGGGCAAAAAGCTAGCTGTGTGCTAAATAAATGTTTGATGAAATTTTCAGTAATTATAATACATTTGGTTGTGTGCTAGGAGAGATACAAAACTTAGTTAAGATAGGGGTCTTGCTCTCATGTAGCTTATAGCCTTATAGGGAAAAAAAGGCAAATAAAAATGGCTAACACAAAGTACTACATGATAAACGTATCATAGAAGAACAAAAGAAAGTGCTTTGTGAAATTTCAGTGGAAAAAGATCATTTTCATATGTTAGGGGTCAGATTGTGATTAAATACCTACAACTGTAATTTTTCTTTAAATGTATCCTAGCTGTATTGGGTTAAAGTTTCCAGTTTGCTTCTGGTACTCATCAGAGATAAGTGAAAGGATGTCAGTTTTACATTTTGGCAACTATGAATTGATCAAATTCTTAATGTCATTTTCAATCTGTGGATAAAACCTGTGCCTCTGCTTATATCCATTGTGCTAAGGAATTTCCTCCCAGTTTCCTTTTTTAAAAAATAGCTAATATGTTTTCCCTTGGTTTGATGGCTTTGTTTACCCTTAAAGGAATGTTCATAAAAAGTTTTCAGGGCTCCCTTAAAAACTATTTTTATATGCTCATATGAGTCATACCCATTTCACAGGTCACCTTAAATTGGTTAATATCATTAGTTAGTTTCTCGGGGAATTTTTGTGTGACTTACTTTGAAGTGAACTTCTTTAAGTATCTAAATTATTAGTCCTAGGAATTATGGCTACATCTATTCCCTTTCAAAATGCAATGATAGTAATATCAAGAATAGCTTGGTAATCAGTGAGAACATCTTTTACTTCAGTTACTGGCATTTTGTATACTATCATGCACACCTCTCAACAACCTGAAAAAATATCTTTGCTTCCAACAAGTGACATGGACCTTCTTGCTGTCCTTGAACACTACAGTCCACCTCTAGACTTCTCGCCCCCCCCCCCCCATCTGGAATATTCTTCCTCAAAATCTCCATCTTTTGGTTTCCTTCAAGACTCAACATTAATCCCACCTCTTACAAGAGGCCTTTCCTGGTGTCCCTTCCTTCCAGTTCCTTCCCTCTGGGATTATTTCCCATCTCATGCAGATTTTCTGTATACATCGTTGTTTGGCTGTTGTCTCCCCTATTAGAATGTGAGCTCCTTAAGGCAGAGATCATGCTTTTGCATCCTGGTACACAGTAAATGCTTAATAAATGCTTGTTAAGTAGTTGAGGATACAGGAAAAGAGGAAAAGGCAATGGAAAGAAAGTCGTGATGAGCTGTTTCCCTTCTCTCAGATAGCTCAGACAGAAAGATGGTTTGTGGCCTATAAAATTGGAGGGTTTACAGTAGATGATTTCTAAGAACCTTTCTGGTTTTGAAGCTAAGTAGTCCAGTAGGGAAAAACAAAACAAAACACTGACCTTGGAGTCAGAGGATCAGGGTTCAAATGCCCTTTTGTTACTTAGTGCTTGTGTGACCTTGGACAAGTCACTTAACCTCCAGGAGGTTGAAGGAATTGCTTCTAAGGTCCTTTCCAATTCTAGATTTATAGGATCATCAGTCATAAAATTAGAGAAATTTGAGCAAGGAGAGCTTACTTCTTCTACCTCAGTGTAAGTAAAATGTACAGCCTATGATGTACCAGGTCTAGTGTTGAGGTGCCAGATGCTATAGATACAAAGAAAGGCAAAGACAGCAAAAGGTCCCTGCTCTCAAGGAGCCCAGAGTTTAATGGAGGAGGGAAGAGACAGAAGATAACCTTCCTGTTTGGCTTCACAGATGGGTAGTGGGGAGTCCACTGCTGCTCATGCCCTCTTACTGTGCAGATTCTTGGATCCTATCTGCCTGCTTTGGGTGATGACACTGGTCACCTCATGGGAGCCCCATTGCTCCCTACCCTAATGAATAGTTCCTACCCTGCTTTTCTTTCTCTCTGCAACAACTTCTTCCTGACTGTGCTCTGCTCCTAGTACCAGACGCTCTTTCTTCAATCTCTGCATGCCACAGGATCTTGTCCCCAGACCCCAAATATCATGGGATCTTTCAAACTCCATCTTCTTCTGATTCATGGCCAACAGATGGAAAAGAACTATGGTTCCTAAGATTCCTAGCTGCAATGGAGTACAAAAATTAGCTATGTCAGTTTTAACCAGAGAGGTATTACATTCATCTTTGTTCTCCCAGCACAGGAACATAGTAGGCACTTAATAAATGTTTGTGAATTGCCTGACTGATTGCTTTTCGATGCAATTATGTTTATAGAAATTGTTTTGGTGTTCAATTTATAGTCAAGGGAATTTAATTTGAATCCTGTCTTTGACACTTAGTTGTGTGACATTGAACAAATCAGTCTCTAAGACCTTAATTTCCTTGTCTATAAAATGAGGTTTTAAGTCTGTGATACCATATCCTAGATACAGTATATAATAGTATATAACTATATCACAGATATAGTATCAAAGCCTAGAGGCCTTAGTGAATCTAGTGGTCCCTTTAAAGAATATCTATTTTCTATGGGGCAGCTAGGTTGTGCAGTGAGTAGAGCCTCGGCCCTGGAGTAAGAAGGTCCTGAGTTCAGATCCAGCCTCAGACACAACGCACACACAAACAAAAACCTAGCCGTGTGACCTTGGGCAAGTTACTTAACCCCAACTGCCCTCCAAAAGGCAAAAAAAAAGAATATCTGTTTTCTAAATATATAGAATTAGGCCCTATAGGCCCTGTTTGATAATTCTCTGAGTCTTAGCAGAAACATTTTAAATTAAAACTATTTTAATAGAGTTGTAATTTTTAAAAAAGTGAACCAGAAACTATTTTGACAAAAAAAAAATCATTTTAAAGTCTTATTTTTTAAAAAGTGGCTTAAAATACCCTTTACCAATTTAACTGTCCTAAAAACATCTTGAAATCTTTCCCCGTTTTCCTGTTATGGTTATCTTTCTTGGTCTACTATTTTTTAGATCTTCTGATCCCAAGAGATGAAAAGACCTGTATTCTCAATCCATTTCTATTTAACAAGCTGTTCCCTTGCCCTGGGCCCTGCACCATTTTGGACTTCCTTTAGTCATTTATGAAATCAGAGGATTAGACTACATGGTCTCTAAGGTCATACTTCCATCTCTAAGATTATATGATTCATTTGTTTTACAGAAAAGCCATGTGACTTTCAATTCTACAAAAGTAGTTCAACATTAGAACATGTTCTGTAGTAAATAGTTATGTTGTAATTACATGCGTCCCGGTCCTGGTTGGCATCCAACACACAAAGCCCTTTATAGACTTTGAAGTAATACATAAAAATGAGTTATTATTGTAATTATTAAGTATTTAATAACAAATAAAAGCAGTAATCCTGGAATCCAAATATCTGAATTCCTTCTCTAAGTTTTAAGATCATTCTACTATCCATTGTTTCTATGTATGACATGTGTTATGTCTTCTTCATGGTCCCTCTGCCCATAACTTTATAATTTGATATAAGCCTGACATCTGATTCTAGGGAACCAAACCCTTTAGTTTTACATATCTGGAGTCTGATTTGATAAAGTCTATATACAATATATATTGGTTTTCCTATGCAAGCAGTCTTTGGATACAGGATTTGAATAAGTACTACTTTTTTTGACAACCTGAGGAAGAAGCATAAACAAATGATCACAGTTCTTCATGAGATGGAGGCACTGAGGCAGATTGGAAAGCCGACAGAAACCAGTCTCCTTTGTGCAGTTAGTGATTACCCTGCCGTAATCCTAATTTGCAGCTGTCTTTGGCTTTCAAATGTGTTTTTAATTCTAGGAGGGGAAACTGGGATAGTTATCCATGTCACCTGCTGATTTGCATCCCATGGTAAACATTGTGGTAGAATAGGTTAGCACTGGGTTCCACCCCCTTTTCCCTATTCTTCCCTCCCCCTGAAAAGGACACATTTGGCAGCCTGAGGGTCACCTCGCTCCATCCCACCCCCAGCTCCTTTTCTCTTGCCACTGTCAGCTTCAGAGATTTCACCAGTCTTTTTTGGTACCTGTCTTCCTGAATAAGAAAATGTAAACCTCTTCAATTTCAAATGGATTGGTCCAGGAATCATCTGCCTTTGCCCTCAGTTTCTGTTAAATTGAGGATCAAAATAGCACTTTACCTCCCAGGCTTATTGTAAGGTTTAAATGAAATCATAAAGTGCTGAGCACAGCTAGTAGGACTATATAAATGCCAATTAGTATTATTGTTATCATTGTCATAATTATTATTATCTGCCCAAGCAGAACAGTTAATAACTTCTTGACTTGTCTTAATGAGGGGGCGGAGCCAAGATGGTGGAGTAGAAATGAGTAAGGGGACCGACAAGAAGAAATTTTATTCTGGAACTGATTCTCACTAATAGAAGAACTGGTTGCTGGGTTGAGAACTTACCACCAACTTTTATTTTTAAAAGATATATATATATATATACATACATACATACATATATATATATATATATGTATCATGGAAGCAAGGACAGATGATGGAGAATGAACAGAGAAGTATGGCACAGTACTATAAGAATAGAATCCAAAATGCTAGGGCTCAGAATAAACCGATGCTAGTAAGAACAGCAAAGGACAACAAGCAAGAAGAGTGTTTTTAGCTCCATTGGGAAAAAGAAGAGGATCAAGGAAGGGACAGGACCACTCCTTGGGATAAATGGGCGAATAATAACTGCAGAAAGAAAAGGCTGAGATGTTCACTTCTAATTTCACTTCTTTTTTCTCTTCTAAGGAAAATAGCCTTTGCACGGGAAAGGACCAAACAAAACTGGCTAAGAAAGAGTTAGTAGTAAGGTAGTGCATGCTGGCCCTTTATGCATTAAAGTGACCTGAGCCAAACCACATCCTTGGGTATTGAAGGAACTGGTAGATGTGATTTCTGAGCCATTTTGAGGGATATTCGAAAGATCACAAAGAACAAAATTGGAGAGGGGACAGATGTCCCAATTTGGAAAAAAAAATGGTGGGGGGTGGATGAGAGAATAGTCTACATAGTATATGCAAGTGAGTTCAGCTTCAATTTCTGACAAAATTCTAGACCATATAGAACATATTCCTAAGCATTGGTTAGTGTACATCCAGTAAATGACATCATGGTCACAGGAGCCATCATAAGTTCAGCAAGAACAGGTCAAACCTGGACTCCATTCTTAACTGTCACTAAGCTATTAGATCAGGCAAATGTTTTAGGTATATTTTACCTACATTTTATCAAAGCATTTGATAAAGTATCTCCTTCTTCTTGTGGAGAAGAATGGACAGCTCTACAGTTAGATTTGGAACTTGCTTAGTAGTCGGATTCAGAAATGGTTGGATGTTAGCTTGGCCAGGCTGATCTCATCCTCTTCTCTTCTTTGCCAGTTTGCATGGCACAGAGGGAGACCGCAGGGTGGATTTTATTTGGGTAGTAGATCTGTGAAGCCTCCTGCCTGATATCTCCTCCTGCTACATCTAATTTCCTCTCTGCCCCAGTCCTGGGATAGCATGGCAGCAGCTCCTGCCCTTGCTCCTGTTTTCTCTTTGTCCTGCTCCACCCTTAGTCATAGGAGTGTCCAGAAGAGAACAAGTTTTGGCAGTCACAGCAGTACTGGCAGCTCACTTGCCTTCTCCCTGACTAAATCTCTATGGTTCATTTCAATATTACTAAGTCACAGTAACTCCTTGTGTTATGAAAGACTCACAATTTGGAGTCAGGAGGCCTGGGGAGGGAGATCTGAATTGACTTACACTCCTTATGTGATTTCAGTCAATCATTGCACTTCTCAGGCCCACTGTTAACTCTCCCTGTGTATAATGAGAAGCTGGGCTAGCTAAGAGCTAAGGTTCCTTCAAATTCCTGGGCCTAGGATTTTTCACCTCAGCTCCTAGGTAATAAATACATGGTAGTAGCACATATTCTTCCATCCCTTTCTACCCATGCAGATCTCACAAGCTATGAGGCAGCTGGTGAATAGAGCACAGAACCTATAGTCAGCAAGTCTGGAGTTCAAATTTAGCTTCAGGCATTTACCAGCTATGTGACTGGGAAAGTCATTTACTTTCTACCTACTTCTGTTTCATTATCTGTAAAATAGGGAGGATAATAGCATCTCTGGGACAGTTAGATGACACAATGGGTAGAGCACCAGGCCTTGAGTCAGGAAGACTCATCTTCCTGAGTTCAAATCCAGGCTTAGACACTTCCTAGCTCTGTGACCCTGGGCAAGTCACTTAACCCTGTTTGCCTCAGTTTCCTCATGTGTAAAATAAGCTGGAGAAGGAAATGGCAAACCACTCCAATATCTGCCAAGAAAACCCCAAATGGGGTCACAAAGAGTTAGATACAACTGAAATGATTCAGCAACAGCAATAGCATCTAGTTTCTAGGGTTGTTGTGAGTTCAAAATGAGATCTGAGTTTTAAAGCATATTGCAAACTTTATTCTTATGACAGTGCCAGCTATGGTCCCTCTGATTCTTTTTTCCCATGGATTCCTATTATTTTTATTGTGGTTCTTTGGCATAATTATGTCTATTTTGCCATCTCCCTAGACATTTTCTTTCTCTTGTATTTCTTGCTTCTGCAAATATAAAAATAGTTCCACCTTCCAAACCAAGGTATCAGAGGCCCAAATTCTCCCAGGTATGCTTCTCTGTTTTTTGCAAAAGTCCCAAGGAACACAACTTTACCCTTTCCTGCTCAGATTGTAGCCCCCCATTAGATCTGCCACGAGATCCTGTTTAATGTTTGAGTTCTCCCTTCCTCCCCTTGATTTATGTCCCCAGTTTCTGACACTTAGTAGGTGCTTAATAAATGCTTGTGGATTGAGTGATTGAATGCAAATAACTCATTGTTACAATTTCCATACCACCTATGGAGGGCCGTTTTTTAACTCTGTCTCTGCTGTAATTTCTTTTTTTTTTTTAAACAAATGCTTTATTGACTTCTGTTTTACATCATTCATTTCCGCCAGATTTTGAGTCACAATCATTTTCCCCCCATTATTCCCCTACCCAACCTCCCAGAATAGCAGTCCCACAAGATATCGCTTCCTCCACTCTGCTCTCTCCCATACCTTCTCGCATACCCCCTTCGATTTTTCCATTAGAGGAAGGTGAATCTTTGTGTCCCAATGCCTGCACATCTTATCTCCCAATTATAAGCAAAAGAGTATTAATAATACTATCTATATATATATTTGAAACATTTAATGTTAAGACCTCGAATTTCAGATCCGTTTCCTTCCTCCCTTGTCACCCATTCCCTCTGGGGAGATAAGTAATTCAGTATATGTTGTACATGTCTAGCTATGCAAAACATTATCATAGGAGATATATTGTACAAGGCTGCTTATAATTCCCTCCCACTCATCCCACCCCCCACCTGGTCCATTCCCTACATGATCCTGTCCCTCTTCTATAGTGAGTACTTCCAACCTCCCCTCCCCCCAAGGATGCCCTCCCATCCATCATCCCTCCTCTCATCCCCCTTCCCCCTATTCTGCTGCAGGTTGAGATATCCCATTTAGTATGTATGTCATTCTCTCCCTGAACCAAATTCAATGAGAATGTGGATTTGCCTTTTTTGCCTTCCTATTCTCCTCCCTTGCAACCACTTCCCCTTGCTGCTTCTACATGAGATAGTTTACCCTACCCCATCTCTCCCCATCTCCTCTTGCCACTTCCCTCTCTCACCTCATAATTTCATCCCTTGAGTATTCTCCCTTCCCAACAAATTCAACCTATGCCCTCTATCCATATATAACTATAACCATATACACACACATTCACATATGTATTCATATGACCACACACCCTTCTTCCATTATTTTCATAGTGAGAAAGATATCATCAGTCACAGATATTGCTTTTCCATATAGGAATGTAAATAGTTCAACTTTGATAAGTTCCTTTTGATTTCTTTTCCCTGATTACCTTCTCAGGCATCTCTTACTTCTTGTGTCTGGATGTCAAATTTTCTATTCAACTCTGGTTTTTTCCTCAAGAATGCTTGAAAGTCCTCTATTCCACTGAATGACCATATTTTCCCCTGAAACAAAATACTCAGTTTTGCTGGGTAGGTGACCCTTGGGTTCATTCCCAGCTCTTTTGCCCTCTGGAATATCATATTCCATGCCCTTCTATCCCTCAGTGTAGAAGCTGCCAGGTCCTGGGCTATTCTGATTGTGTTTCCACAATATTGAAATTGTTTCTTCCTGGCTGCTTCTAGTATTTTCTCCTTGATCTGGGGATTCTGGAACCTGGCTATAATATTCCTGGGAGTTTTCTTTTTGGGATCTTTTTCAGGAGGTGATCAGTGGATTCTTTCAACCTCTATTTTGCCCTCTGGGTCTAAAACATCAGGGCAATTTTCCTTGAGAATTTCTTGAAGGGTAATTTCTAGGTTCTTTCTTTGATCATGGCTTTCAGGTAGTCCAATAATTTTTAAATTGTCTCTCCTGGATCTATTTTCCAGGTCAGTGGTTTTCCCATGAGATATTTCACATTGCCTTCTAATCTTTCATTTGTTTGGATCTGCTTAACAGCATCTTGATTTCTCATAAAGTCATTAGCTTCCATTTGCTCCAGTCTAACTCTGAAGGAATGAATCTCCTCAGTGAACTTTTGAGATTCTTTTTCCATCTGGCAAATTCGACTTTTTAGGGCATTCTTCTCCTCATTGACCTTTTGGGCCTCCTTTGCCATTTGAGTTAGTCTATTTTTTAAGGTGTTGTTTTCCTCAGTCAGGCTGTTGACCCTCATTTCATACTTTTCCTGCATCCTTCTCATTTCTCTTTCCAATTTTTCCTCCACTTCTCTTATTTGATTTTTAAAGTCCTTCTTAAGGTCTTCTATGGCCTGCAACCCACTCATGTTTTCTCCTGGGGCTTTTGGAGCAGGACTTCTGACCTCACAGTCTTTTTACCACTCTATACCCCCAAAATAGGAGTCTAGGGTTGCATTTTTCTGTTTCCTTTGCCTTGGCATGTTGCCACTTAATTACTTGACTTTTGGGCTTGTTGCCACACTATGGCTTTAAGGCCAGATAGAGGAATTTTCGTCCCGAATGTGTGGGGGGCAACTTGTTTCTGACAAGCTGTAAACCCACCCACGACTTCCACCCTAGATCACAATCCAGATCCAGGGAGGTTAAAGCAAGAGCGATTACCCCCCAAGACTGATCGCTGGATCTCCCTACAGTTTGGCAGGCCAGGAGCTGGAGCTGCCTCTGAAAACTACAAAATGGTGTGTCTCCTCAGCGGCTTCTAGCCCCCAGGGGAGGGAGCCGACGCATTCCCCAAATGCTGGTCCCAAAGTCCATAGGACACTAACCTCTTACTTTGTCTTAGGCATGTCTATGTTGATAATTCTGGAGTCGCCACAGTTGTTGGTGTTCTGGGGTCTCTCCAGCCTGCTGCTGGCCCTGCCGCCCTGGGGCTAAAACCTCGGCTCACACGGACCTGGGCTCGGCTCGGCTCCCTGTGCTCTGCGCGCTGCCGGCTCCCAGACCACTGAGCTGGTCCTTCCTGCAGGGCTGCTGGGCTGTCCTCATCGGAAGGTTAGCTTCTCTGTGTCGTTCTGTGGGTGCTGGGGCTCCAGAAGTTGTTCAGAGTGCCCTTTTACATAGTTTGGGGGGAATCTGGGGGCAGAGTGGCTTGGATGAGCTGTTTCTACTCCGCCATCTTGGCTCCACCCCCTCTGCTGTAATTTCCATTGACTGGTAGTATCATATAGGCCTCAGGTAGCTACACCTTTAAATACCACCTTCTTTAAATACCACTTTCCTGATCCCCACTAATGCTAGTACTTTTCCTTTTCCCAGATGTATACATTATGTACATAATTTGTACATAGTTGTTCACATCTCATCTACTCCATTAAAATGAGTTCCTTGAGAGCAAAGCCTGTTTTTGTTTTTGTTTTTGGGGGAGGGGTTATTATTGTCTGTTTTTTGGGGGATGGGGGGAATTGTCTTATTTTGGTTTGGTTTTTTTTTGTGGGTTTTGCATTTCTTTGTATCCCCAGTGTGGGGCTCGGTACTTGGAACATAGGAAGCACTTAAAAAATGCTTGTTGATCTGACTTTGGGAAACAACATCTGAATCAGGACTCTCTTTTTAGTCTGTCCCAAGCAGATATCAATATTAACAGTAAAAATAAACAACAACAAAGAACTCCTTGCTGTAGTAAAAAAAAAAATGTAAGAATAGGAGGAAGAGTTGGGGTCCTAGAAATTGGATCTAAAAGAAAATGTTAGGGGAGTGGAGCCAAGGTAGCTGAATAGAAACAGCACTTCCACGGCATTCCAGCCCACACCACTTCAAAATTATGTAAAAGGGGACTCTGAATGACCTCTGGAGCTCCAGAACCCACAAAATGACACAGAGAAGCTATATTATGGAAACACAATCAGAATAGTGCAGGACCTGGCAGCTTCTACATTGAGGGATCGAAGGGCATGGAATATGATATTCCTCAGGGCAAAGGAGCTGGTATTAAAACCAAGAATCACCTACCCAGCAAAACTGAGTATCTTGTTTCAGGGGAAAATATGGTCATTCAGTAGAATAGAGGACTTTCAAGCATTCTTGAGGAAAAAACCAGAGTTGAATAGAAAATTTGACATTCAGACACAGGAAGCAAGAGATGCCTGAGAAGGTAATCAGGGAAAAGAAATCAAAAGGAACTTATCAAAGTTGAACTGTTTACATTCCTACATGGAAAAACAATAACTGGGACTGATGAAATCTTTCTCAGTATGAAAATAGTTGAAGAAGGGTATATGGGCATATGAATACACATGTGAATGTGTGTATATATGTTTACAGGTATACATGAATAGAGGGCACAGGTCAAATTTGGTGGGAAGGGATGATACTTAAGGGGTGAAGTTAAGAAGTGAGAGAGGAATGTGGCGAGAGTAGATGGGGAGAGATGGGGGGTGGTAAACTATCTCATGTAG
>WOXC01003612.1:0-53862 GCA_011680675.1 Gymnobelideus leadbeateri | reverse complement strand
CTTCAAAAATTTTAGATATTTGGGAGCGGGGGGACAGAGCCAAGATGACAGAGTAGAAACAGGACTTCCAAGCAGCTCCCACTTCCACCTCCTCCAATACATGTAAAAAATGCCTCTAAACAAATTATAGAGCTACAGATCCCACAAAGTGACAGAGAGAAACAAATCTCCTGCTGAAGGCAGCCTGGCAGGCTGACAGGAATCCACTCTATATGACAAATTGGCCAGATGGAAAAGGAATTTCAAAAACTCACTGAAGAGAATAACTCCTTCAAAATTAGATTAGAGCAATTGGAAGCTAATGACTTTATTTATGAGAAGTCAAGATACTATAAAACAGATCCAAACAAATGAAAAAATGGAAGGTAATGTGAAATACCTCATTGGAAAAAACAATGACCTGGAAAATAGGAGAGATAATTCTAAAATTATTGGTCTACCTGAAAGCCATGATCAAAAAAAAAAAAAAAAGAGAGAGTCTAGACACCATCTTTCAAGAAATTATCAAGCAAAATTGCCCTGATATTCTAGAACCAGAGGGCAAAATAGAAATTGAAAGAATTCACCAATTGCCTCTTGAAAAAGATCCCCCAAACTCTTAGGAATATTATAGCCAAATTCCAGAGTTCCCAGGTCAAGGAGAAAATATCACAAGCAGTCAGGAAGAAACAATTTGAGTATTGTGGAAACACAATCAGGATAACACAAGACCTAGCAGCTTATAGATTAAGGGATCGAATGGCTTGGAATATGATATTCCAGAGGTCAAAGAGGTGAGGACTAAAGCCAAGAATCACCTACCCAGAAAAACTGAGTATAATGCTACAGGGAAAAATATGGTCATTCAATGAAATAGAGGGATTTCAAGTATTCTTGGATGAAAAAACCTGAGCTAAACAGAAAATTTGACTTTCAAATACAAGAAGCAAGAGAAGCATGACAGGGTAAACAGGAAAAAGAAATCATAAGGAACTTATTAAAGGTGAACTACTACTTACATTCCTACATGGATAAACGATAACTGTAACTCATAAGACTTTTTCTCAGTATGAGGACAGCTGAAGGGAATATATATGTGTGTGTGTGTTTGTATGTGTGTATATATATGTATGTATGTATATATATATGTATACATACACATATGTATGTATATATAAATATATATGTGAGTGTGGGCATTTGTATTATTTTTATGTATGTATTTGTATACATAGACAGAAAGCACAGGATGAGTTGAATATGAAGGGATGATATCTAAAAAATAAAAGTAAGAGGTGAGAGAGGAATTTATTGGGAGAAGAAAGAGAGCAATAGATTAGGGTAAATTATCTCATATAAAAGAGGCAAGAGAAAACTGTTACAATGAAAAGGAAGAACAGGAAGGTGAAAGGGAATGGGACAAACTGATTCGCATTGAATTTGGCCTAAGGAGAGATATATACATACACACTCAATTGGGTATATAACCTTACAGGAAAATAGGGGGGATATAGGATAAGAGGGGGGATTATGGAAAGGAAGCCAGATTGGGGGAGAGGGTAGTTAGACGCAAACATTTTTGAAAAGGGATAGGATCAAAGGAGAAAATAGAATAAGTCGGGGGTGGGATAGGATGGAGGGAAATATAGTTAATCTACCACAATATAACTACTATGGAAATGATTTGGGTAACTACACATGTATAATCTATATTGAATTGCTTATCTTCCCAGTGGGGGTGGGTGAGGAGGGAAGAAGGGAAAAAAATCTGCAACTCAAAGTTTTAAAAACAAATATTTAAAAAGTTGTTTTTTTACATGCAACTGGGAAATAAGAACATAGGTACTGGGGTATAGAAACCCATCTTGCCCTACTAGAAAGTTAGGGAGGGGTGAAGGAGGAGAATATAAGAGAGAACAGATTGGTGGTAGGGGTATTTAGAAGGCTTGCTGTTTTGGGGTGGGGGTAGGGAAAAGATGGTGAAAGAAAAAATTATAACTCAAAATCTTATGGAAAACTAAAAATAAGTAAGTTTAAAATAGAAAAAATAACAAAATAGTAGACCTTGAGATTTGCCAAAATGAAAAAAAATAGATATTCCTTAGAGATTAATATAATATGCCTGATATTGAACATTTTTTTGGTTTTTGTTTTGTTTTTGTTTTTTTGGAGGGGGGAAGGCAGGGCAATTGGGGTTAAGTGACTTGCCCAAGGTCACACAGCTAGTAAGTGTCAAGAGTCTGCAGCCACATTTGAACTCAGGTCCTCCTGACTTCAAGGCCCGTGCTCTATTCACTGCACCACTTTGCTGCCCTGCTTTTTTTTTTTTAAACATCTGAACTGCTGATATAGAGGCAATTCAAATGTCTATCTAGGAAACCAACAATTTGTAGAATTCTACAGAGCACAGAAAAATTAAATAGGGGAGATGGCATTTGCTGACAAGCTGGGTATATGGTCATGTACATCATATTCTTAAGAAACATTCATAAAAGTCAACAGAGAAAAACATCTTTGATCTACTCTAGGATAGTAATAGTGCCAGGATCAAGTGATTTTTCTTGATAGTAATAGCAAATTGTGTATGACTTAGTAGTAATCTATAAAGGAGAGCAAAAAAAAAAAAAAAGATAGAAAGCAAAGTTTGTTAGTTGGAATCGCTAGGAAAAAACCTCTTTAGTATGGGGAAAATGAGATAATACAATATTAAAAATATCAACAATATCTACCATTCCTTAATAATTTATAGAGGGCTTTCACATGTATTAACTCTTTTGATATATCAACTTGTAAGACAGGTAGAGAAAGTACTGCCCACATTTTATAGA
This sequence comes from Gymnobelideus leadbeateri, assembly GCA_011680675.1. NCBI lineage: Eukaryota > Metazoa > Chordata > Mammalia > Diprotodontia > Petauridae > Gymnobelideus > Gymnobelideus leadbeateri. The sequence goes on along the minus strand of WOXC01003612.1, from coordinate 51,055 downwards.
TGAGGAAACTAGTTGTGGACTAGGAATAAAATCCAGGAATGGTAAGTCACCTCATTCTGGAGTTAGTTTATTCTGTTTTACTATGAAATTAAAAAACAAAACCTTCAACTTCCCCAAAAAATATTTTATCTGTAAAGTAGGTATAAGGGGAACAAGGATCTCAGCCATAGTAGTGGAAGGCAAGGCAAAAGTCGCCTTCAGCCCCTGCCACTACAGAGTTGCTAGGTGTCTTTCTGAGGAACTTATTGAATATGTAAGGAAATTATCACATCCCAGTAACATGAAAAACACTGAAAGAATTCACTCATTCAGGTTGGACTAATAATTAGGCGAAGGGATGAAGGAAAATTATCCATGGGGGACTCCCCTAAGGGACCCAGAGACTAGCCTAGGCTAACACAGTCAAAAGCTAATCAACTATCTTCAACAGTTTTATATCAAGTTCAGTAAACACTTTCAGTTTTTCTATAGCTCCATGCCAAAATTATAAAAGCCTATCTTTTGGCCTTATTTGACTTCTTTTTTGCCAAACTGCTTTCCAGTTTCCCCAGCAATTCTTGTAAAATAAGGAGTTCTTTCTCAAGTAGACTGACAATAACAATAATGAGAAAAAAGGGGGCATCATTGCTTTAACTCTGAATTTATTAAGAAAGTTTATATTAAAAATCTCTCCTTTGCAAATTCTGCTACTTGTTGGTTTACATATTTTCATCATATTTCAACTGCTTGTCTGCCTAAGCTTTTGGAGGTTTTTAGGGGAAGAGAAGGTATGGTGCATTTATATAGCACCTACTATAAACTAGACACTATACTAAGCACTTTTACAAATATTCTCAAGTGAGCTTCATAATAATCCTTCAAGGCAAATGCTAATATTATACCCATTTTAGGGGGTGGCTAGGTGGCGCAGTGAGTAGAGCGTCGGCCCTGGAGTCAGAAGGACCTGAGTTCGGATCTGGCCTCAGAAACTTAACGCACACACACAAACAAACACAAAACCTAGCCGTGTGACCTTGGGCAAGTTACTTAACCCCAATTGCCCTCCAAAAAAAATAGCAAAAAAAAAAATTATACTCATTTTACAGCTGAATAAATGGGGGAAAACAAAGTTTAAGTGACTTGCTCTCAGGGTAACACAGCTACTAACTATCTGAGACTGGATTTGAACTAAAGCCTTCCCAACTGCAGACTCAGTACTTTCTCCACAGCACCACCAGTTAGCTACCTACCTCTACTTTTTCATGTAAATGAGTGCTGTATTTTGTCAAATGCTTTTCTACACCTATTGTTATCACCATAGTCTGGTATATTTAGTTTTTGGAAGACAAGTTGATAGGAAAAGTTTGTGCTTTTGTTTTTTAGAACATATTATTAAGTATTAAGCAAACTTTCTGATATAAATGGCTTCTAATTGAGCACCTGCTCAATTAGAAAAGTGGCAAATTAATTTCACCTACACCAGAGTAATTGATGTGGTGTGTATATATATATATATATATATATATATACACACATACATATACACATATACATACATACATATACACATATACATGTAAATACACACATATATATGTATGTAGACGTGTGTGTATATATATATTATACACACACACACACACACACACACACACACACACACACACACATATATTTATATCCTATTTTAGGACAAACATAAAGTGTTATTTCATTTGGAATCAGTGTTTCCAATGACAGCAAAGTGCTAGTTCATACTGAACCAAGCATAAACGTGTGGAATATATCACTGAATTAGAAGTTTATATACTCTGATAAGCTAAATAAAATCATAGCTACTTAACTAGCTTCTGAAATACATATTTTTTAAAATTCAGAACTGAAACACCAAATAAAATTAGCATTTATACACACACACACACACACAATGAGAAGTAAAGAGAAATATGTATGAACTAGTGGATCTATTATATAGAACTTGCTTTTCTTTTTCAAAGTTTTCCTGTTTATTGTGATTACTTCTGGCCTTCCTTCTATTCTGTTCTCTTCTCCTGGTGGAGGGTTGGGGGGAGAGGGAAAGGGTGTATTGTTATGCATTGTTGAAAGATCTTTGGCATTCATTAATAGGCCCGTGTGACCTGCTTTGAGTCACATGAGTCTGTGGAGGGAGGAGCTTACCCAACAGAAGACGCAGGAATGTGTGGATCAGGAGGGCTGGAGCAGAGCCGGGAGGAAGTTGGTCAGAGCAGTTAGACCAGAAGGAGAGAGAGGAAGCATGCAGCAAGCTATGAGTGTTCATATGTGGGAAGGCCCTAGCAGGGGGAAGGCTTGGAGCTGGCAGTGCCCCCTGCAAGGTTATTGTGTATAGATTTCTTTGTTGCTACGATGGATTTGGCTTCCTGGTGTTGGGATTCAGCTTTCTAGTGTTGGAATAAATGTTTTGGTTCTGTCTTCCATATGGAGGGTCTGTTATAGTAAGCAATTCAGAATTACACTGGCATATTTATAGTTGCTGTAGGCACTGTGAATATTGCATTGGCACTACAGGGGGATGGAGAAGAAGTGAGAGGAAACCTATCATCACCCACACTCTCTCCTCAGTTAAGAAGAAAAAGAAAACACTTGTAGCAAATATGCATAATCAAGCCAAATAAATTTGCACACTGCTTATATTATTTGGCATTGCAATGTTATCATGTTCATTGTTTTCTTCATTGAGCCATTTTATACTTAGTTGCCAATTTGGTCAGAATGGATAATTTATTGAATATTTTCCTATATTCCTTTTGCTGGGATTTTATTTTTAAAAATCTGTGTCCACATTTTCTCTCCCTGGGTTAGACCACATTTTATAATAAAAGAAATTTGGAAGAATACTTTAATCATTAGGAATAATTTGGTACCATATATACTGATTCTCTTTAAATGTTTTATAGAATTCTGCAAATCCAACTGGATTAAGTATTTATTCTTTGATACCAGCTTTAAAGAAAAACAGGGGAAAAAATGGATAAAAGGCGAGCTTAAGAGATAAGGGTTCAAGTTTTCCCTCTGACTGTACAACCCTAAGTAACATAATTAACTTCTCAATGTCCCCAGGTAATTCCCTAAGATAACTTACAGAAAAGTTGTCCATCTGCATCAAGGCCTGTTTCTTTTTCAACTAATGCTTTTTATATACATATATTATTTAAATTTTTAGTTTTCAACATTCATTTCCACAAGATTTTGAGTTATAAATTTTCTCCTCACCTCTCTACTACCCCCCATCCCAAAATGCAAGCCTACTGAACACCCCTTCTCCAAATCTGTTCTCTCTTATATCTGCCCCTAACCCCCCCCCCTAACTTTCTGGTTAGGGCAAGATGGATTTCTATATGCCAGTGCCTGTATATCTTATTTGCCAGTTGCATGAAAAAAACAATTTTTTTAACATTTATTTTTAAAACTTTGATTTCCAGATTCTTTCCCTTCTTTCCTCCTCACCCTCCCCCCACCCCCACTGGGAAGGCAAGCAATTAAATATAGGTTGTATATGTGTACTTACGCAAAACATTTCCATATTAGGTATATTGTGAAAGACTATGTTTCCCTCCATCCTATCCTGCCTCCCACATACTCTATTTTCTCCTTTGACCCTGTCCCTTTCCAAAAGTGTTTGCTTCTATGTTAATGCATTCACAAATCTCATCCAATCTTCTTTTCCCTTTATTAATTTATCAATAGAGTGTTTTAGGGAAAGACTTCTGCTATGGCTCACTCACAGAAGTTGCAATTCATGAAGCAAACAGTGATATAAGGTAGAAATCCATTTATCTTGAGTCACATTCAGTACCTTCCCTTTAAAATAACCACACACTATTCTTAAAGAAAGTATATCTTGGGGGCAGCTAGGTGGACCAGCCCTGGAGTCAGAAGGGCCTGAGGTCAAATCTGGCCTCAGACTTTTGATACTCACTAGCTGTGTGACCTTGGGCAAGTCACTGAACCCCAATTGCCCTGCCTTCTCCCTCCAAAAAGAAATAAAAAGGTAATAGAAAAATTATACTTACAACATCTTACAAAAGATCTGTATAAATGTATAAAAAATATGTATAAAATATATAAAAAATAGTAGGACATTTTGTCAGGTTAATTTATTTATCCCCCCTCCAAAAAAAAAAAAGTATATCATCGCTAGATATATGTTCACTTGAGAATCCATACATCTCCTTTCTTGGGGGTAGGATGAAATCCAAAAAAATATAACTCTTCCTCAGAGACAGTGATCTACTATGTTTGTCTATCACCACCAACATATACTCCAAACTAAAGACCTTTCTCATGAAAGCGTGTGTGTGTTTTCAGGTCAGGGGAGGGTGAAACAGACATTGAAATACAAGCTTTAGTGTCTCAAACCTAGGTTTTTATCACTGTGTGGTAATTTGCACTTGGTCTTCTATGCTTATAAGTTCTAGGGAGTGTTCTTTAATTATTTCTGCAGTGCAGTATTCATTTAATTTATTCTGTTTTTATGGAAGACTTTAAGTTATCTCTTCTCATCTATCTTCCAAGTCAGGGGCTGTGACTTTTAGAGAATTCGTCCATCCTTTAAGTTGCTGCCTTTGCTTTTCTTTTGCCAAATTGTCATCCATGTCTTTCTTTTTAACCTCCCAAATCTACCATTCTCTTTCCATCATGGTTTTTCAGTGGAAGGCTGCTCTAGTGCCAGCATACTTTTAGGTCAAGTTCAATGTTGGACAAATGAGATACACATAAATCATTAGTTAAAAAAAAAATTTACTTTGCCCTAACATAGCAATGACATGTAAAAAAAGTGGAGTGATATTAGCTTCTCTAGGCATAGTGCCCTTTGTCATCACATGGAAAAGCATCTGGTCATCAGGGTAAGACATACTGAAGGATATGACGATTCACATGATACTCAAAAAGCCACCAAGTTGGAAGGGCCTTGATTATACCTGGGGGGACTTTTTATGCCTTCTGTGGAGGAGGAAGCTGCAAAGGAGGCAGGGGTCAACCAAGTGTAAGGGATAGCTTTGTTACTTGGTAGGAATAACCCTAGGCAGACCACACACTATCCCAAAGGTGACAAGGTCTTAAGTATCTTCAGAGGATTTTCCACCATTTAACTGCTTTCAGAGCTTTTATTGGACCATCCTCCTTATATAGTATTCAGTCATTTCAGTCATGTCCAACTTTTTGTTAACCCAATTTGGGGTTTTCTTGGCAAAGATAATGGAGTGGTTGGTCATTTCCTTCTCCAACTCATTTTAGAAATGAAGACCTGGGGGCGGCTAGGTGGCACAGTAAATAGAGCACCAGCCCTGGAGTCAAGAGGGCCTGAGCTCAAATCCAGCCTCAGACACTTAACATGTACTAGTCATGTGACCTTGGGCAAGTCACTTAACCCCAATTGCCCCTACGAAAAGCAAAAAAAGAAATGAGGAACTGAAGTAAACAGGGTTAATTGACTTGCCCAAGGTCACATAGCTAGTAAGTGTCTGAGACTGGATTTGAACTTAAGAAGATGAGTTTTTCTGACTCCAGGGCTAGCACTCTATATAGTATGCCACCTAACTACCCCCATACAGGCCATACTAAGAGGGAAAGAGAGGAAAAGAAAAAGAAAACAACAATACAACTCATATACACACACACACACACACACACACACACACACACACACACGTATTATATTCTCTACCATCACCACCACCACCAGTAATCGCCACCTTTTTCAGGAGGTGATCGGTGAATTCTTTCAGTCTCTATTTCCCCCTCTAGGTCTAAAACATCAGGGCAATTTGCCTTCAGAATTTCTTGAAGGGTGATTTCTAGGTTCTTTCTTTGATCATGACTTTCAGGTAGTCCAATAATTTTTTAATTATCTCTCCTGGATCTATTTTCCAGGTCAGTGGTTTTTCCCATGAGATATTTCACATTGCCTTCTATTCTTTCATTTGTTTGGATCTGTTTAACAGCATCTTGATTTCTCATAAAGTCACTAGCTTCCATTTACTCCAGTCTAATTCTGAAGGAATGAATCTCCTCAGTGAGCTTTTGAGATTCTTTTTCCATCTGGCAAATTTGGCTTTTTAAGGCATTCTTCTCCTCATTGCCTTTCTGAGCCTCTTTTGCCATTTGAGTTAGTCTATTTTTTAAGGTGTTGTTTTCCTCAGTCAGGCTGCTGACTGTCATTTCATACTTTTCTTGCATCTTTCTCATTTCTCTTCCCAATTTTTCCGCCACTTCTCTTATTTGCTTCTTAAGGTCCTCTATGGCCTGTAACCCGCTCATATTTTCATTTGGGGCTTTTGGTGCAGGAGTTCTGACCTCACATTCCTCCTCCTGTTCCATGCTTTGATCCCCTTTGTCCCCAAAATAGGAGTCTAAGGTTGCATTTTTCTGTTTATTTTGTTTCCTTTGCCTAGGCATATTGCCACTTAATTACTTGATTTTTGGGCTTGTTGCCACAGTAGGACTCTGCCACCAGACAGGAGAGCTTTCATCCCAAACGTGGGGTCTTCACAACTTCCAGAGGTTGTATGGCCTCTGTAAAGCCTCCACCCACTCTGGCAAATTGGATACCCACCCCAGGCCTTCCCCACAAGACCACAATCCAGATCCAAGCAGGTTAAAGCAAGAGCGATTAACCCCCAGACTGATTGCTGGATCTATCTACAGTTCACAGACCAGGAGCTGGAGCTGCCACTGACGCTGCAAAATGGCCTATGTGCCTTCCTCAGCAGCTTTTTGCCCCCAGGGGAGGAAGCTGACGTGTTCCCCAAATACTGGTCCCAAAGTCCATAGGGCACTAACCTCTCACTTTGTCTTAGGCATATCTGTGCTGATAATTAATTGCCACAGATGCTGGTGTTCTGGGGTCCCTCCAGCTGGCTGCTGGCCCGGCCACCCCGGGGCTAAAACTGGGGCTCACCGGGCCTGGGCTTGGCTCCCAGAGCACTGCACTGTCAGTTCCCAGCATGTTGTGCTGCCCGCTCTCAGAGTGCTGCGCTGGCTGTTCCCTGCAGGGCTGCTGGGCTGTCCTCAGCAGCAGGTTAGCTTCTCTGTGTCATTCTGTGGGAGCTGGGGCTCCAGAAGTTGTTCAAATTCCCCTTTTACATTGTTTGGAGGTGGTGTGGGGCAGAGCACCTTGGAAGTGCTGTTTCTACTCTGCCATCTTGGCTCTGCCACCACAGAGAACAATTCTTTATCCTGCATCAGGGCCCTCTGCAATAAAGTGACTGAGAAGTGATAAGCTTCTTGAATGTAACCTGTCCTGAGATTTAAGATACTGAGGCCTTTCCCTCCACTTACTTAGGGTTCCTTGGCCAGCTCCCCTTCCCTGACAATCACATGAAGAAAATTATAATAATTTATTCAGAGTGAAGTAAGCATAACCAGAAAAATAATATGTAGATAAAAACTACATCAGTGTAAATGAATACTAAAATGAAGCTGAAAGTATATAACAAATGACCAATCCTGGCTTTGGAAAACAGATTAAAAAAATATACCTCCCTCCTTTTCTTGGAAAGGAGGATGACTACAGGGACAGGATATTGCATATGTTATCTGATGCAATTACTCTCAATTGGTTTTGCTGAACTTTTTTTGGTGATATCTGTATATAATTGTTAAGTAAAAACAAAAAGTTGAAAGCATAAATAAAACATTAGTTTAAAATAAAGATGTGGTCTTTAATATGAAATTATGAAGAAAGTATTCACACAAATGAAATCACAGATGCTTCAAAATATCAAAGTAAAGCTTAGAGACAGTTGTTAGGACATGCAAAAAGGACTGAGATCCTGAGTTTTATCCTCCTAAGAATCACTACATTTTGTTCAGCCAATCCTATGGCCTCAGCTTCTACCCCAACTCCAGATGCATGTCTTGAGAATGCATATGATTGCTCACAATGGGGTCTAACTAACAGAGTGGACACATCTCTGCAAAATCAGCAGCATTATTAAGGCACACACCCTAGTAAAGGTGAGTTAACTGTACAATTATTGTATACAAACGACAAGACATTATTAGCTTGAATTGTAGCTAAATTGTAAATGGAAAAAGTTTTTTTTTTTTAACTGTATTTTGGGGTTATATTTAGCCTTAGTACATTGACATCAGTTACAACATAATAGGTATGAATTGGGGCCTATCCTAAAACCTATTTGCATGCAGCTCCATCTAGTGGCTAAACATGCTAGGTTCTCTTCTTCCAAAGTGTCTATGACGGAGTCTCGATAAATGTGGTGGCAAAGAAAAGGCAAAGAAAAATAAACCATTTTACACTCATAACACATCATTACCCACACTGCCTTAACCAACATTCCTACTAAATTCTGATTTTGTTCTTTGATAATCTGCATGGGAAAACTAAATATGAAAAAGCTAAATGTCTTTCTAAGTTACTGAAATTAAATTACAGGCAACATTAAGATGTCTAAGAGTCTCGTTAGGTCTTAGCCTAGTAAAATGCTAACTATTCCATAAAATTTTCCTGCTCTCCCCTACAACTGAAAGTAACTCTTCTCTCATCAGATCTCACAGCACTTTCTATTCCTCTTATATACTTATATTCTATCTTATCTACTGTAAGCTCCTTGGACAAAGGCCAAGTCTTATTCATCTTCTCAGTTTTCAAAATGAGTGGCACAGTATATTTGATGATGTAGGGGTTTAAATATTGAACGAATTAATTTAATCATATTGCCTCTATAATAAAATTCTAAGGTATACTAGTCAACTTTAAAATATATTATCAAACCTGCTTAAGAAAGCTTTTTTCTCAATTTTATGAGAAAATTTTGGCTGTCATATTTTCTTTCCTGAGAAAGATATAAAAACTTTATTTTTTTGAATAGTAGTAATACTACTTTCATTCATTTAATGTTTCATGTCCTTACTCAAAATTATTAAATTGGGTCAGGCTCTTATTAACCTCACCCTGACTACTGAACAAAACCATGTTGTCTAACATGAACCCCTTAGAACTTTATAGCAAAATTAACAAATATTGACCAAAACAAGGACTTTTATGTCATAAACTACTGCTCTACAGCATAAAACTTTGTTCTACAAAGAACAGTAGAATAATTTAAGTGTAAGAAAGGACCTATGTTGGGGGCAGCTAGGTGGCGCAGTGAGTAGAGTGTCAGCCCTGGAGTCAGAAGGACCTGAGTTCGGATCCGGCCTCAGACACTTAATGCACGCACAAACAAAAACCTAGCCGTGTGACCTTGGGCAAGTTATTTAACCCCAACTGCCCTCCAAAATGCAAAAAAAAAAAAAAAGAAAGGACCTATGTTGTACTTCTTTTTCACCTTTCAAGAAAACCCTAGGGTCACTCATAACATTAATTTTAACGCTGAATTTTTAGTTATCACGTACAGCAGGCATGTAAAAATTCACTTTTCACTGAACTTTAAATACGCAAAAGGGCAATGTAAGAAGCTACACAAAGGAGTTAGAATAACATACTGCTTCTTTAAGGAAAAAGGTGAAATAAACAGAAGCTACTACAGAAGGATTTAGGTGTGGTGAAAGATCCTCCTCTGTAACATAGGGGCAGGTGCCAATATAAAACTTTAGATTTAAAGATACTGTGGTTAAATAAACGGCTTTGGAGATAAAGCCAAGGATGTAGGTCCACTTAAAATAGTTTGTTAACTTTGCTCCTATTGATCATCTACATTGTAAACTGTAAAGATAATTAATGATATGCTGGTTTTTAATCTGGATTTATATAAATCATATATATTATATGCACATATATTATGTCAAGTTTAAATGATGATAACAAATATTGATTCCTTTAAAATTACTTTGCAATAAGTTTTCTAAATAGTAATGTTAGTGACTTTCCAGTTAGAATATTTTTGGATAATGAATTTTTGGACTCAAAATATACATAAATTTACCTTTAACTAACAATAAGAAAAAATAGCCACTTATAAATTATCTGTGTATGACTGTCTCTTTTTATAAATACCCTATTTGAAAATGGATAAAAATTCCAGATGACAGAGAAACATCTCCTTTCTGCCTTGGTGCCAATTTATTCTACCTTTGTATGTCTGGACACATCATTATACAGAATGTCCTAAAAGTGCCATTCCCTACCACCACTATTTAGTGTGCACTTGTTCTCCTTCAAAATTTGACTCAAAACTTAACCTTTTTCAGCACCCTTCCCTTACTACCTCTCAAATTCCCTTACACCCCTCATTTCCTCAACTCCACTCCATACTGATGAATCCTCTCCTGAGCTCAATTCTTTATCACCAACTCTCTGCTAGACATATTCCCTCCAGAGGTATCTCAAATTCAATATGTCAAAGACCCACCCCTCCCTCTTAATGTCCACATTAATATCAAGGATACCACTGTCCATATAGTCTGTTAGATTTGTGACCTCAGCATCATCTTCAACTCTTCACTGTTCCTCACTCTCCACATCTAATCAGTTGCCAGATCTTGTCCATTCTACCTCCAAAACTGTATTCATACAGCTACCCCAGTTCAGGCCACTATCACCTCTTGCCTGGATTATTGCAATAACTGCCTGATTTCCCTGCTTCTAACTTCTCTCCATTCTGATCCATCCTCTACATAGCCACCAAACTGATCATCCAAAAGCACATATATTACCAAGCTGTTCCTCTGCTCAAGGAGTTTCAAGAGCTCCCCCTGAAGCCTGTAATATAAAATACAACTGCTTTGTTTGGCATGTAATAATATTCACAATCTGGTTCCAGCCTATCTTTTCAAGTTTATTTCATATTATTCTACCTAACATACTTCATGCTTCAGGCAAAGCAGTCTATTTGCTGTTCTACAAAATACTCCCTCCATCATCTCTGTGCCTTTTATATAAGCTGCTACCAATACTTGGAATACTCTTCCTCAGGATTTCATCCAATAAAAGAGAAAACTTAAAAAGGATATAACAGGTGTCTTTAAGTATCTGAACAGTTCTCACATGAGAAAAGGGATTGGGATCTTTGTTCAGAGGAAGGAAGGGAATGAGTGCTTACTATGGGCATCTGATCCTCACAACAATCCTGAAGAGGTGGGTGCTGTTATTATCCCCATTTTATATGAGCCAAGTAGAGGTTAAGTTACGTGTTCAGGGTCATACTTCTAGGAAGTAACTGAAGTCACATTTGAACCTATTTTCCTGACTCTAGTCCCTGCACTCTGTCCACTGAGCCACTTACCTGCCAAAGGACATCTATCTTAAAGCTAGAATGGACCATAGACATTAAAGTCTAAGTCTAACCTTATTTCATTATTTTGGGGTTTTTAATTTTTATTTATTTAATTAATTTTTTAAATTTTTTTTACATTTATTATTTTAGTTAACAAGTATTTATTTTCCCTCCCAGTCACTCCCCCAATTTATGTGCACCCCCTTAGATTCCCGTTCTTTGCTATTACAAAAAGAGCTATTATAAACATTTTCTCCCTCCATATCTGTCTCCTAGTTTCATGGCTTCCTTCAACTTCCAGGCTAAAATCCCACCTTCTACAAGAAGCTTTCCCCATTTCCCCTGATAAAGCCTTCCTTCTGCAGGATATCTTCAATTTATCTTTTGTTTGTCTTCTTTGTATATAGCTGTTTGTATGTTGCTTTCTTCATCACTCCTTGAAAAGCAGACTATTTTTTGCCTTTTTTTTTTTTTGTATTTCCAGGATTTAGCACAGTGACTGGAACTGAACTGGGGGGAAAGGGAACAGTCATTTATATAGTGTGTACCATGTGGCAAGCAATGTATGAAAAGCTTTACAAATATTTCATTTGATCTTCACAACAACCAGTGACATAGGTGCTATTAATATCCCCATTTTTATAGCTGAAAAAATGAGGCAAATGGAGGTTAACTGAATTTCTCTGGGTTGGGACCGGAGCCAGAACCAAAAACAGTCTTTCTGACTTCCAGCCAAGAGAAGACTAACCAATGTGCTACCTAGCTGCCCCTAGGAAAGGGCACTTAAAAAATGCATGTTGATTTGACTTGTACTTATGGGTCATTTTCTTTGCTTTCTTTAGGATATCTTTAGTAATAGTACCACTAAGTCAAACAATACACTGTGTTAGCAACTTTTGGGGCATAGTTTCAAATTACTTTCCAGAACTGTTGGACAAATTCAAAGCTTCAAATACCCTAGAGTCTCTTCAACATTTGTCATTTTTCTTTTTTTTTAAACAACTTTTCTAAAATGATGGATGTCAGGCTCATGCTCAGAGGTTCCATAATTTCCATTTCTCAAATTATTAGTAATATGAAGCATTTTCTGATATGACTATTGTTAGCTTGGATTCTTCCTCTTAAAACTTCATATTCATATGCTTTGACCATTCATCAACTGAGGAATAGTTCTCATTCATATAAACTGGAATCAGTTCCTTATATATCTTAGAAATAAAATCCATATCAGGGAAATTTAACTGGAAAACAGTTTTCCTCCTAATTTTAGCTATATTGTCTTTGTAAAAATAATTTAATTTTATATAAACAAAAATGTCCATCTGCTCTTCTGTTAAGTTCTCTATCCCTTGTTTGATCATGTTCATGATCAAATATGATTATGAAAAGTAATGGCTGGCTCCCTTGCTCCTCTGTTTATGATGTCACTCTTTATGTCTAAATCATATGTCATTTGAAGCTTGTTTTGGTATATGGTATCAGATGTTGGTGGAAAACTAAATATCTGCTAGCTTGCTTTCCCATTTCTTAATTCTTATCTTATCAAATGGTGAGTTCTTTACCCCCATTTAAATACTATCTCCATTTGCATCACTATGTCTAGTCCCTAATCTGTTCCAGTAACCAACTTATTTATCTCTTAGCCAACATCAAATTATTTAGCTCACTACTGCTTTGTAGTATAGTTTGATATCTGGTATACCTAGGCTTATTTACTTCCCACTTTTTTTTTTCATTATTTCCCTTTAGATTCTTGAACTTTTGTCCCTCCATGTGAATCCTGTGATTTTTCTAATGTCATAAAATAAACCACTGGAACTTTGGTATGACACCAAATGAGTAAATTAATTCATTAATATTGTCAGTTATTATAATGACTCATCCATATTAATATTAATCCCATTTTTAAGTCCACAAAGATATTTTATGGCTGTACTCACAGGATTCCTGTGTGCATAACTGATAATCTGACTCCCAAATATTTTATACCTTCCATAATAAATGTAAAATGAAATTCTATTTCTAACTCTTCCTGCTGGGTTTTGTAGACAATTTACAGAAATCCTCAGAATTTCTATAGTTTGTTTCTATATTCTGCAACTTTGTTAAAGTTATTATTTCAATTAATTTTTAATTAACTTCTTTAGGGTTCTCTAAGTCAGCCATCATGTAATCACCAAAAGTAATAATTCTGTTTCCTCTTTGCCTATCCTTATTTCCTCAATTTCTTTTTCTTGACTTATTTCAATAGCCATTTTAAACACATTTGCTATCCCATTTCCAATAACTTAACTCCCCTGCCCCAAACATCCCACTCTAAAGCTACCCAATGCCTCCCCTGTGTTCAAAAAAATGCCTATTCCTTAGACAAGAAACTTGTTTTCATTTTAAATCTTTTCCTTTCCCATTCCTTCATTCTTCTGGATCTTACTGAGACCTATATTTCTCACAGCCTCCCTATCCTTTCAGCAATGTCATACTTTCAGCCATTCTCTCCAAAGTGGTTATGTGAAGTTGGAATACTCCTTGCTCCCCAATGCCACTTCCAGATCCTCCCTCAGTAACCTCTTCTCCTCTGAGGGTTGCTCAATCTATATCTACCACCCAATCAAAATCCTAGTAGCTTTATCTACTGACCTCAAGGACACAATGAGTTTACTTCCTAGCTCAGGCTGCTTCTCCTCCCCAACTGCTTTCATACTGGAGGACTTCAATATGCATACTAACACTCCTCTCACCCTAACCTCCCACAGCAGCCACAAACAAAAATGATCATACCCTTAATCTTGCTATGACCCACAAAAGCACAACTTCCATGTTCATGAACTCTGAAATTCCCACTAACTTGCAAAAAAAAAAAAATAGTGGTGTATTGGTAGAGGGAATTTCATCATTTGGGAAACCACATGATTGAATTCCTATCTCTTATTTTATCATCTTTCCTTATGTCCATTTTCACAATGAAATCATTAAGTATCAAAGCATATTTTGATTACGCAGAATTTCTGTATTTCTTCATCTTCTGCAAGAGATGCTAACAAAAAGACTGGGAAATATCTTCCTGGTGATCTCTCCTTTAATGATCATCATGAGTAGTGCAAGATGAGACACCTAAAATCCACATAATATGATGTGTTATATTGCCATTAAGCCCTTATCAATTCTGCTACCTGCTTTGTCTCTCAGAAGAAGACATGCTATCTTTCCATGAATTTCTTTTGTCTTCTGGTTTTGTTAACTGTGGGACCATCAATATTGAAATGGCTTAGTTCTTTCATCCATATGTAAAATTCATAGATATTTCATATTTGAATACCTATCGGTTAAAGTTTGTAAACCATCTAAACTGGAGCAATTTTTAGCATCCTTTCTCATAATTCTACCACTAGAAGAGGAAGGAACTGCATAAAACTGAAAGTCATTCTATTTCTTTCTTCCTGAGTTTCCATGGCCAACCTATTGGTGATTGGTCTGTGTTTACATATATTGATCCTCTAACATTAAGCTGTCTTAAAGTCTTTTCACTTGCCAAAGCTTGTACTTCAAGATATAGCCTTTAAAAACTTCAGGTTATCTCCACACAACAATGAGGCATCAGAGTAAAATTCTATGGATGAATCTTAGTAATAAAAAAAAAAATTAACTCCTGTTTACTCACCTAAAGATGTCAAGGCATTTCATAAACATTCACTCATAACAGTATACATTATATAAATTATGAAGTAAGCAGAATTATATTCATTTTTACGTTCAAAATAAAAGAAACAGAAAATCAAGTAATATTTAATAGCTAACTCTGGTAGAAGAAGAAAATCTTTAATGGTCTCACAAACAAAATGAATGAGTTTTGCTTTTAGACACTGTTGAAATGCAGCAGATATTAATGAGAAGTTTGTGATTTTGTTATTTTTTTTTTCAGTATTTTGCTCCATCATTAAAACGTTAAAATTGGTTTCCCTTGTAATCCTGTGTCTGTGTCTATGTCTATGTCTGTGTCATTTTTTGCATTTAGAAACATTATTCTGCCAAGGTATCCAAAGAATTCAAGTCCATGACATAAAAAAGCTGAAGAAAGCCAGCTCTAATCCACTGTACATTAATGAATTTTAGATTTTCAGATGCTAAGAGCAACAAGTAGAAAGCAGGAGAAAAAAAAAACAAAAGAAAAAATCAGGATGAAATGATTCATGATCTTGGAAAAAAATGGAGACTATACGTTTGAAGAAGTGTTCAAGATCAGATACAGTTTTGTGAACCAATCCATTCATTAGTAACAAGATTTTTTTCATATACTATATTTGACCACAAAGTGATCTAATAGCAATCAAAATGAGTGCTTTTTGCATAAAATTTAATTTAAATTAATTATGAGAGAAAGCCCTTCACATACCATGGAAAATCAATAAGGACTAGTATATATTTCAGAGAAATAAAATGCTATACAAATTAATCAATTTTTAGACAACACAAAAAGTAGCAAAGACAATGCAATATAAGTGAAGAATCACAAAGAATCAATGACACTGAGTTTTTATGAATAAACCCCCTAAGCAGCATCTAACTTATCAAAATGAATTAAAGTAATCTTACCCACTGTGCCAGCTCATGCCATTGAATAAAATGTATTACTTTAGAAACTAATAACTTATAACATATAAAATATGCAGCATCTAGACTGGTAATCGGTTAAACATAAATTATAGTCACTGCATAAATTTCTGCTAAACTTCTAAAGTAATTCATATTCCTTGCCCTACTCCTTCAAAAAATATTACATTACTAATTAGTTTCAAGATCTACGGGAGAAGGAGGGAAAGATGCAATTAGTACTCAAAAACTACTTTGGAGAAACTAAACAATACAGAAGGATTCTAAATACCTTTGGATTATAATATACATAGACCACTGGATCTAAATATCCATGGAAATTAATGCAGAAACATGCAATTGCAATACTTAACCAAAAAAAAAGAAGAAGAAAAAATACCATTCAAATGACATTCAAGAAAACAATCCTGTTATACAACATATTCTTTTTAAAGATAAAAGATGCCATCTTACCTTAATAGTGTCACTAAAGATCTTTTCAGGACTCCCTTGATAGGGCGTTATTTCCTACAAAATAAAACTACTTTGAATTCTCCAGCATAAAAAAAAATGTCTACAATTCATTCATCTAACCTGTACACACACACACACACACACACACACACACACACACACACACACCATCTACAAATCACTCTCAAAACCAAAACCTTCCCATCAGAGTGAATCAGCCCGCTAAAGCAGACAAACGCCCACTTTGTACCAGCTGTTGATTATGTCCCCAAATTTGTTGAGGTTCAGGACTCGGGGTCACATCACAGCAAGTCTAAAGAGTCAAACCCCATAAAATAATTGTACAATTTTCCTCAGGAGAGAAACTTCAAAAGTAACTATGAACATATAAATTACATGCTTAGTTCAGCATGAAACAAACCAATCTCCTATAAAGTAACAAGCACATGGACTATCAATTCAGCAACCAATTCACCAGTCTAAGAAAAATGAATCCTATGGGGGCAGCTAGGTGGCGCAGTGAATAGAGTCCTTGAGTCAGAAGGACCTGAGTTCAAATCCAGCCTCAGATATTTAACACTCACTAGCCCTGTGACCTTGGGCAAGTCACTCAACCCCAATTTCCCTGTCCTCCCCTTTCCAAAAAGAAAAAAAAAAGAATCCTGTATAATGAAAATAGAAAACCTTAATAATAATCCTAAGCATTTAAGATGTAAATTATTAATAGATCAATACATTTCCTCATCTGAATGGGGTCTACTTGAACCATAAAGTATTTGAATATATATTGAAAAAAAAACAACAACAAAAGAAAGTTTAAGTCAACAAGAAACATGGGACTTCAAAACTAAACTGCCAAATAATATATGTTGAAGTGTGACTCCGGCGTTCAGGGTTATTAGTTTTTGTCAGCTATAAATCTGATAAGGATACTATTTATGCTTCTATTCAAGAATCTGCCTTTTTTAATGTTAAATTTTTTAAAAATGTACCAGGACTAGTATAGCTCCATGGGGAAAACTATTTCTTTCCAAGTTGACTATGAAACACTGACTACTCTCTAGGTCAGGATAATCAACATTTGATTATATTATATTACTATTTAAATAACTTCTCTCCATTTTTTTGACAACAGAATGAGACACTTAACCAAATTCTTCATTAGAAAGCAAGTTAAACTTTATCTACAGCACTCGCCAGATCTATGATGTGTTTGCTTGTTGAGGGGAAATGTAAGAAAGGGGAGGGAAATCTGGACCTATTATTTCATCAGTGCTGGGACCCCTCCATGTGAAAATTACACCAATGTAATTCAGCAACTCATTTATAATCTTAAAAGAGTTGCCTGGGGTATTGAGAGGTAAACTGAATTAACTGTGGTCACAAAGCACCAGCATCACGACTTGAATAAAGGCTTCCCTGAATTCAAAGGGCAGCCTTTCAATTTCTTATACTATGCTGCTTCCCCAAACTAGTAACTTTGTCAAAGAAGGAAATGAGGTTAGTCTAGCATGAGCTATTCTTCACAAAGCTATGTTCATTCTTTGTGATCATGGTTTCCTTTTCTAAATGTTTACCATCTATACTTTTAATAAGACATTATAGAATTTGGCCAGGAGTCAAAGTGAAGTTCAATGACCTACAATTTCAAGATTTCATTCTCTTTCCTTAAAAATCATAGAAATATTTCCCCATCTCCAATCCTATCACACTTTCCCATCCTCCAAGATCTTGAAAACATCACTCATAGTAGCTCAGAAACAGCATTAAACAGTTCTTTTGGAATTTTCAGTATCACAGTACCAAATTCCACCAGGAAAAAATAAGGGTGGGTATCCAGGAAAGCATATCTCAAAACAGGGCAGAATAGTGTTGCACTGGTTCAAAAAGAGGCTAGCCTGACCCCAAAAGGGAAGATATGAAGGGAAATATAAAGAAATAATTTCAGGGTGCCCTTCACCCCCCCCCATAGGATTTCAGATTACATCTTACTGCACCTGCTGTCTTCATCAAGAATTAGCACTGCTGGATTTAGAAAAATAAGGAAAGATTTGGACTTACAAAGGATGATGTTATCTACTTTCAGAGAAACAAAGTACAAACAAGTACAGTCTTACACAGATGCATATGAACGTATATGTATATTTATGTGTGTGTATGATTATAGATATCCACGCATATGCATGTGTGTATATATGTATGTGTATGTGTATATATATTATACACATACATATATTTTTATATATGAATGACTGTGTATGTATACATAGCTGTTACTTAATTGTAGATTTCTTATGGGATGGGGGAAGGAAAGGGTGAAAAAAAGAATAAAGTAAAAAGTGCACAGCAGAGAACAAAATGAACCCTACAAGAAAGTAAAGAAAAGATGTACAGCTCTGAATACAATGTGTAATATTTATTATGTAGGCTGGAAATTGGAAAATGGAAATTTACTGCTTTATATTTTGAATCCTCTCTTATGTTCTGCTGTGCACATGGCAATTTTTTCCTTTTTTTATTTTGTATTTAAGTTTTACTATTTAAATGTTTCTCTTTTTTCTTTTCTTATACTGCATTTAAGTTTAAAATCTTTTAAATTTACCAAAAACATAAAAAAGAATTCACATTCCTTAGAATAAATTCTAGAGGATACTTAAAGTGGTGAGGAGTAAGAAAAAGAGTGAGATAAAAATAATACTTCAAAGACTTACAAAGTATTACAAATTAAAACCAATAAAGTAGAAGGCTGGATGAGCTAGGGAACAGGTGGGGGATTAGTATTCCATTATTTAACTGAGCTTCCAAATGGAAGCATAAAGAAAACTATCCCTATTTGCAGAAGACAAGACAACATATTTAGTAAACATGCAGTAAAGAAACTAATTGAGATTAAATAGCATTGGAAAGATAGCAGAGTATCAAAAGAAATCAACAGGATGATGTTGTTCAATCAGGTCCAACTCCCCATGACCCCATTTGGGGTTTTCTTGGCAAAGATAACAGAATGCTTTGCCATTTCCTTCTCTAGATAATTTTAAAGGTGAGAAACTGAGGTAAACAGGGTTAAGTGACTTGCTCAGGTGCCTTAAGGCCAGATTTGAACTCAAAAAGAGGAGTCCTTCTGACTCCAGGGCCAGCACTCTATCCACTGAGTGACTTGGCTGCCCAATGGATTATAGATTATTTGGAGTCACATAAGACAAGGAGTCACTATTGTTGTTCTAAAACTTCAATGATAGAAGAAAGAAAAAAGTGAAGGGAAGTGGAAAAGGAATACACCAGGGGGAAGAAAGGGAAAGGGAGAAATTTACTTAATATAATCAGGATATACAAGTAGAAGACCATAAAGTTATCCCTTCCACATCGCTGAAGTTAGTGGCACAGCATCCGCCTAAGAAAATCCAAGAAAAATGTTTTGGCCCTCCCTTTGTACCAGAAAAGAAGTCTGAATTTTTTTTATTGTTGTTGTTTTCTTTTATGGGATGTTTACAGTACTTTATTGTAAAATTTGAGTTAAGTTTTTGGTCATAGGCTCTGTATCCTCTCCTGGTCTTCATGTTTTGTTTGCAGCTCCCAGAAAACGGCTCCAAAATTGCCAACCTTCGATATATCAAAACTGTGATGGGTAAAGTTGCAATGTGAGAGGGATAGGGAGAGCATGTGACACTTGAATCTTACTTTCATTTGAACTGGTCAAAGTGAAAAAAAAAATACATATAGAGTTCAATGAAGAAATGCATTTCACTCAATATGAAAACAGGAGGGAGGGGGGCATAAGAGGGAAAGTAAATTCAAGGGTGGATTAGCCATAAGCAAAATAAACTTTAACCAGAGAGCATGAATTGCAGAAAGGGATTTAAAAGGAAGGAAAGGTAGAAGTGAAAGAGAAAGCAGAGATAGAAAGTATTATCAACTTTTTCAAGAAGTTTGGCTGAGAAAGGAGGGAGATAAGACAACAATTTAAAGGGTTGGAAGGATACTATGAAGATTTTTTTTTTAAGATGGGGGAGACTTAGGCATGTTTGAAGTCAGTTGGTAATTAACCTAAATAGGGAGATGTTAAAGATGCAAGAGAGAAGGAAAAAGATTGAGGATACAATTCAACAGAGAAGAAAGGAGGGGAAAGGTTCATGTATAGATCACACTGGCAAAGAGAAAGAACACATTGTTGTCAGTTACTATAGAAAAGTAGGAAAAACTGGGATATGATGTCAAGGGACTTTGAGGGTTTTTCAATTTTTTTCAGTACAGAAAGCGGCAACTTCCTCAGCTAAAAGTGGGAGAAGGAAAGAGAAGGTTTGGAATTGCTTCTTTGGGGAATTAGATACTTGGAGGGGTTTGCCATTCCTTCTCCAGATCATTTTACAGATGATGAACTCAGATAGACTGGGTTAAGTGACTTGCCCAGAGCCTCACTGATACTAAGTGTCTGAGCCCAGATTTGAACTCAGGAAGATGAATGACTCCAGGCATGGTACTTCATCCACTGAGACACCTAGCTGCCTATATAAATGGATTAGGAATGAATACTTTTTTTTAAATTGTCTTGTCACAGTGAGAATCCAAACAGTTGAGGTAATGTAAAATAATTTCATTATGCAGGTTAACTCCCGAGGTCTTTAGCCTAGTTATTTCACCTTATCCGTATAGACTTGAACAACAAATTAATGTAAAGTTTACTTCACAGATGATATTGATGAAGATCTTTGGAAAATTGCTAAATCCAATTATGAGGTACTCTGTGTACTTCCCAAACTATCTTGGGTTTTGGGTGCTAGATTTTTTTTTCATTTCTATTTATTTATTCTATCTTCCCCCCACCCCAAAAAAAAACCCCCAAAACTGGGACAATTAATTATTTTGTCTCATGTTGTTTTCATTTATGAGTTCTTGAAATAAAGCTCTGAAAAACCAGGCTTTGATAAAGCCAATTGGGATTCAAATGGAACTACCTGACTATGCCTTTAAACCCAAATCACTCTGGCCAATAACAGGTCCCAGCTTAAGTCTCATTTCTTTAATGTCTGGCATTGGATGGCTGGGAAATAGTGGAAATAGAGTAGAAATAGCAATTGTAGTTCCTGGACAGAAGCCCCAAGGGTCCTCTCACAAAAGTGATTCTTTTGAAAAGGCAAACCAGGTGATCTTTTGGCTCATTTCTTACCTAGCCTTTAATCACTGAAAGGGTGTTGAGACCTTCCAAAGACCTTAGCTTAAAAAGACCAAAGTCTCCCACTTCATCTGAGCCATCTCCAGTTACTCCAGTCTTGCCACTGGACACCAAATGACTATGGAGGAGAGATTGAGGCTGATAACTTTACGGAGCCCTGCCTCACTTAAATCTAACTCACTTGCAAGTCAAGACCTCATCCTACTTAAGTCACTAATCCTCTTAGAGAGCAAAGGACAAACAACAAATCCAGTTATTAATCCCATTAAAAACTATTATTAATATAAAACTCAAGAATTCATGGGTCATTTGGAATACAGTGTAAAACAGCACAGAGAATACTAGATTCGGAGCCAGAGATCCTGGGTACAAATTCATGCCACTTACTATCTGTACAACATTAGGCAAGTAACCTCTCCTGGGCGTCAGTTCCCCTATCTGCAAAATGAAGGGTTTATAGAAGACCTCTAAGGTTCCTTCCAACTCAAAATCCATAATGCTATATAATCTGACTTTCCCCAATTCTAAAATTAGGGATTTCAACTAAAATGAGATTATAGAAACATAAAATTCCAAAGTTAGAAAAGACCTCAGAGGGCGGAGCCAAGATGGCGGAGTAGAAACAGCTCTTCCAAGACACTCTGCCCCCAGACTCCCCCCAAACTATGTAAAAGGGGACTCTGAACAACTTCTGGAGCCCCAGCACCCACAGAACGACACAGAGAAGCTAACCTCCCGCTGAGGACAGCCCAGCAGCCCCGCAGGAAGGACCAGCGCAGCACTCTGGGAGCCGGCAGCACACAGCGCGCAGAGCGCGGGGAGCCAAGCCAAGCCCAGGTCCACGTAAGCCGAGGTTTTAGCCCCAGGGCAGCAGGGCCAGCAGCCGGCTGGAGGAACCCCAGAACACCAGGAGCTGTGGCGACTCCAGAATTATCAACATAGACATGCCTAGGACAAAGTAAGAGGTTAGTGTCCTATGGACTTTGGGACTGGTATTTAGGGAATGTGTCGGCTCCCTCCCCTGGGGGCTAGAAGCCATTGAGGAGACACGCCATTTTGCAGTTTTCAGAGGCAGCTCCAGCTCCCGGCCTCCAAATCGTAGGGAGATCCAGCGATCAGTCTTGGGGGGTAATCGCTCTTGCTTTAACCTCCCTGGATCTGGATTGTGATCTAGGGTGGAAGTCGTGGGTGGGTTTACAGCTTGCCAGAAACGGAAGTTGCCCCCCACATGTTCTGGACGAAAATTCCTCTATCTGGCCTTAAAGCCATAGTGTGGCAACAAGCCCAAAAGTCAAGCAATTAAGTGGCAACATGCCAAGGCAAAGGAAACAGAAAAATGCAACCCTAGACTCCTATTTTGGGGGCATAGAGCGGGAAAAGGACTGTGAGGTCAGAAGTCCTGCTCCAAAAGCCCCAGGGGAAAACATGAGCAGGTTGCAGGCCATAGAGGACCTTAAGAAGGACTTTAAAAATCAAATAAGAGAAGTGGAGGAAAAATTGGAAAGAGAAATGAGAAGGATGCAGGAAAAGTATGAAATGAGGGTCAACAGCCACAAAAACACAAAAAATAGACTAACTCAAATGGCAAAGGAGGCCCAAAAGGGCAATGAGGAGAAGAATGCCTTAAAAAGTTGAATTTGCCAGATGGAAAAAGGATCTCAAAGTTCACTGAGGAGATTCATTCCTTCAGAGTGAGACTGGAGCAAATGGAAGCTAACAACATTATGAGAAACCAAGATGCTGTTAAGCAGATCCAAACAAATGAAAGATTAGAAGACAAGGTGAAATATCTCATGGGAAAAACCACTGACCTGGAAAATAGATCCAGGAGAGACAATTTAAAAATTATTGGACTACCTGAAAGCCATGATCAAAGAAAGAACCTAGAAATCACCCTTCAAGAAATTCTCAAGGAAAACTGCCCTGATATTTTAGATCCAGAGGGCAAAATAGAGGTTGAAAGAATCCACCAATCACCTCCTGAAAAAGATCCCAAAAAGAAAACTCCCAGGAATATTATAGCCAGGTTCCAGAATCCCCAGATCAAGGAGAAAATACTACAAGCAGCCAGGAAGAAACAATTTCAATATTGTGAAAACACAATCAGAATAGCAGAGGACCTGGCAGCTTCTACACTGGGGGATCAAAGAGCATGTAATATGATATTCTAGAGGGCAAAAGAACTGGGAATGAACCCAAGGGTAACCTACCCAGCAAAACTGAGTATTTTGTTTATGGGGAAAATATGATCATTCAGTGGAATAGAGGACTTTCAAGCATTCTTGAGGAAAAAACCAGAATTGAATAGAAAATTTGACATCCAGACACAAGAAGGAAGAGATGCCTGAGAATTTAATCAGGGAAAAGAAATCAAAAGGAACTTATCAAAGTTGAGCTATTTACATTCCTATATGGAAAAGTAATAACTGTGACTGATGATATCTTTCTCACTATGAAAATAATGGAAGAAGGGGGTGTGGTCATATGAATACATATGTGAATGTGTGTGTATATGGTTACAGTTATATATGGATAGAGGGCATAGGTTGAATTTGTTGGGAAGGGAGAATACTCAAGGGATGAAATTATGAGGTGAGAGAGGAAAGTGGCAAGAGTAGATGGGGAGAGACAGGGTAGGGTAAACTATCCCATGTAGAAGAAGCAAGGGGAAGTGGTTGCAAAGGAGGGGGAGAATAAGGAAGGCTAAAAAGGCAAAACCACATTCACATTGAATTTGGTTCAGGGAGAGAATGACATACATACTAAATGGGATATCTCAACCTGCAGCAGGATAGGGGGAAGGGGGATGAGAGGAGGGATGATGGATGGGAGGGCATCCTTGGGGGGAAGGGAGGTTGGAAGTACCCACTATAGAAGAGGGACAGGATCATGTAGGGAATGGACCAGGTGGGGGGTGGGATGAGTGGGAGGGAATTATAAGCAGCCTTGTACAATATATCTACTATGATAATGTTTTGCATAGCTAGACATGTACAACATATACTGAATTACTTATCTCCCAAGAGGGAATGGGTGACAAGGGAGGAAGGAAATGGATCTGAAATTCGAGGTCTTAACATTAAATGTTTTAAATATATATAAATACTATTATTAATACTATTTTGCTTGTAATAAGGAGATAAGATATGCAGGCATTGGGACACAAAGATTCACCTTCCTCTAATGGAAAATTCGATGGGGGACGGGAGAAGGTATAGGAGAGAGCAGATTGGAGGAAGTGATATCTTGTGGGACTACTATTTGGGAGGTTGGGTAGGGGAATAATGGGGGGGAAATGATTGTAGCTCAAAATCTGGCAGAAATGAATGATGTAAAACAGAAGTTAATAAAGCATTTGTTTAAAAAAAAAAAAAAGAAAAGACCTCAGAGATTACCTAGTCCAGCCCTATACTCAAACAAGAATCCCATCTTGACAAACTCATTGAGTGCTCATTCACCCTTTTTACCTGACAATTTTCAGTGAGGAAAAAAAAGCATCTGTCAAGGAAAACCATTTGACTTTTGGATGGTTCTAATCAACAGGAAATTTTTCCTAATGCCAAACCAAAATATATAGCTTAACAACTTTCACCTAGGTTACCCTAGCTGTTCCAAAGGGAACACTGTCCCCTTCTAGAGGGAAGTAACAGAATATATGGAATCCTGGGCCTGGAGTCAGGAAGATTAGAGTTCAAGATCAACCTCAGGCACTCAGCAGATAAATGGCCCTAGGCCAAATCACTTATCCAGTCTCCTTAACTCCTCTCAACTGGGTGAGCTTAATGCTCACTGAATGATTAATTCAAAACAGTACAGAACCTATCAATCCATCCACCCACTGGAGAGCTCCCTCAGAGTTGATACCAAACCATTAGCGACTATTTTTTGAGTAAACCAGTCAACTAATTACAAACCCATCTAAAGTAAAATTATGTAAACCAAACCTCTCTTCCTAGAGAAGAGCATGAAGCACTAGATCAGCTATAATCCTAAATATAATGATAAACATATATATTAAATGTATTAGCTATACCTTTATTTTTCTGAGACACAAAATATATGTCATCCTAAAAACTGTTGAGGCCAGAAGTGGGTAACAAAAAAAAAAATAATTCTGTATTAAGAGTCAAGTCTCCAATTAAAGAACTAGAATAGGTTCTCAAGCCACAATAAAGGTGATGGAAAGATTGGCCTGTGACTTCAGAATTTCAATCCATGACCTTGTTTCAAATATCCAGCCTTTGTTACCATCCTGTAGTTTAAATAACCCTTCCCCCCACAAAAATAATACATTAGGCAGATTTTCACAAGAAGAGTAGGCTATAAAGCTGCGCCATACTGGCATTACTGCAATGTTGTAACACTCTGTTTAGCTTAGCTGATCCATGGACCAGAAGGTAATTCTCCCTTGTGGATGAAGTTACTTCTATTCACATGGCTCCACTCATCCCAGGAGCTCAATGTCCTTGAGTTCACCTCCTTTGCCTTCACGGACGGGAAAGGGGCTTCTGAGTCTTCAGAAGTTACAAATGGGAAAACACGTAGCACGGGGAGGGGTTAAATAATCTGCTAGAGAACACTCAGCCTCGTCCCTGGAAGAACTGGCTCCCAAGCTCGAACCCCTCAAGGGCCTGCTTTACTAAGGGTCCGCCCAAAGCACGCCAACTTTAAAGTTCTGGGTTGGTTCCCCCCTGCCAAATGCCACTCAGTGGGGTGCCAGGAGCGGGGAGAAGAGGGGAAAGCTACAAAAATCTCTGATCTCTTCCTCCATACAGATCGCCGCACGAGGGAGGACCCCCGAGCCCTCCCCCATCCCATCCCTCTCCTCCCTCCCCATCATCCCCGAAGCCCAGCGGCCAAGGAGAACAAGCAGCATGGACTAAGTGCCAGAGGACGTGGCAGCGGGTGCCTCAACTCGCCTCTTCTATTCCTCCAAAGAGTCGCTCTCGGCGGGTGGGCGCGGGGCCAGAACCAAACCTCCTCCCCTTGGCCCCGCCGCCGCCGCCCCCGCTGCCCAGCCCGGTGCTCAGCCTTTACCTGTGCGCCGCCCGGCACCTCCCCCAGCCCGGTGAGTGGCGCGCACTCAGAGTTTTTCCAGTCCGGACGTGTCGTCGCCCAATTGACCAATAGCGACTCCAGAAACGGCCAGCGCCCCGCCTCCTTCTCCTCCCTCCTCCCCCAATTCTACTCCCTCTCCCAGCCACAAAAAAAGAATCTAAGGTCGGCTGAAAGTGGAGCGTGCGCGCTCCCGGAAAGGACCGAAAAGAAGAGCCAAAAGAATCTTGCCCGAGCACGCGCCAGGCCCGGAAGGGGCGGGACTTGGAGGCGGTGAAGCTGGGCGTGGTCAGGTTTGGGCGGGACTGAAGGAGCGTGCGCGGATCGGGTGCATGGCTGGGCCCCTGGGGAGCGGTGGAGAGCTTGGAAAGCTGGGAGGAGCTGGCTCTGCTTGGTCTGACACCTGAGTGGGTTAAAAAGGAAGAGGAAGTCTAATGGAGACCCATCCAAGGGCCAGCCAAGGTGGAGGACGATTTCTGGGAGCAATTTCCCAAAACAGATCCGGGGCTGGGTGGAGCCTCCCGTGATCTTAACGCTAGCGGACGCGTTTTTAATTCTCTCCTGAGTATTCCCATTGAATGGGAATTGTAAAAAAATGATTTGCGGTTGAAGATCTTGCTTGGTAGGTGTGGTGGGGAAACAATTAGCTGAGGATAGTGAGGCTCCTTCTGGGGGAGGCGGGGCCACATCCTCCCTTGGGCGGGGCCTCCGCTCTGGCCACGCCTCCCAATCGCCTCTTTTCTCTTCCCTTATCCTGGATTTGGGGAGAGCTTAGCTTGAGCTACTGCTGTGGCTGTGTAACAATAACTTGCTTTGTCCTGAGACAGAAGGGAAGCCTCCCAGGTTCAGTTTGAAGTTCCGCCCTGTGGGAGTGCAGCAGGAAGACTGGATCTCATACCCTCCCCTCAGGGCTCTGTGGGATCTGGTCACCACCTCCTAACCAGCAGAATAATGAACCCTTTGAGCCCTCCCCCTCCCCCTTAGGCAGCAATTCTATTTAATCACTTAACATCAATCCACTTTTGCAGAGGGACTTTTACCTCAAAGACTATAGGAGGAATGAAAGTATAAATATTTCTACCTAAAAGCTCAGGGACTGAGCTCAGTTCCTACAGAGCATGGACCCTATCAAGTACCTGTCCAAATTTGGCATGAGTCCCAAGCTTCTGTTGGCCTGGGTCCCCAGAAGTTGGAAGTTGGGCTTTGCTTCTATGCCACACAGTCTTATCAAATCATGTCTGTTACACATCATCATGACTCCAGGATATAGATATTCTCCAATCTCTCCACATAGCATATCAGCCCAAGGCATTCTGCATATATTGCAGATCCCCATTACAGGAAGTTTATCTAAATGTATGAACTATTAAAATCACAATACCTTGTGGTAGTCTGGACTTGGAGACTAGAAGGCCTTTTCAAATTCTGCCCCCAAATAATACCTGTGTGACTCTGACCAAGTTACTTAATCTTTCTGGTCCTCAGTTTCCTTATCTGTGAAATGAGGAGCTTGGACTTGACCTCTAAAGTCTTTTCCAGATCCAACTATAGAATAAGACTTCAGGCAACCTCTAGACTACAAGCTGTAAAGAAAACTTCACAGCAGCTCAAGTTCTTAGTATTGAAATAGTCACTGACTTTTCCATTGCCCACTGAATTCTGAAGATCTCAGAGTGGTCTATTGGGAGATGACCTAATTACATTTTTTCTATAGGCTCCATTTTATTATGTATTGTCCCACATTGCAGGTTGACTTCCTAGAGTGTTCCCTTTCTACATTTAATTGTTATAAAAGGTTTTTTGTTTTGTTTTTGCAAAGTTGTGATTTGGTAACACAAGGAAGTCTGTCCCTTTTCTCTATCTTTTCTGTCAGGTATGTGTGGTTCCCTTTGATCTCATGCTAACAAGGACACATTCCTTTTTTTGAAATGTGATAAACATCCTTTTTTTGTTACAGCAAATTGATATTACCCCTCTACTGTGACCAATAAGCTTCACCTAAGGAATGATTAGGTGAATAATAGACCAGTATAAATTACACTATTCACGTACTGATGGAATGTGTCTTACTCTGTGTGAATAAGCTGCAGTTGTTCCTATGTCTGTGTCTGTGTTCTGTGATGGCTTATTTGCAATAGCTAGTCAGGACCCTGTAATGATAAGGGAATTTGAAAATCTTCCCTGCCCCTTAATGGACCTCTCATTTGGAGCCCAACAAGTGGAGTTTGCTTAGGGGAGGCTTGTTTTTCAGGAAGGGCACATACCTTTTGTTACTTTGGAATTAGGCAGTGGGTCAGGAGGGTTGTGATGTTCTCTGACCCTGGAGAAGGCTATATATATTCCCTGAGGTGAGGTTTTACTTTGGGGCTCACTTATGGGAAGAGTTGTGTGATTTGGCCAGATGAGAGTCTGGGCAGCCATTGAGCCCCCTGGCTTTGAAAACCCAGATTTTAGTGCTTCTCTCTCTGGTAACTAACGCTGTATGTATATAATAGTCAGACAGCTAGAAACCCTGTCTGTTGGTCTGTTGAATTGTGTTATTTTCTCTGTTTGTATTTTTTTGGTCTGCTTTTAATTTCTCTTTATATTTTCTGAAGTTCAGAGTGCTGACTTCTTCCCCTGAACTAAGTGAATGATTACATATATAGATACACACACACACACACACACACACACACACACACACACACACATATACATACATATACATAAATGTTTGATAAAAGTAAGATTGTTACCCCTTTTGAGTTGCTTTTCTTTAGAAAAAGCAGATCAAAGAACTTGTGCTAGCAGCCATCCTGGGTATTCTAGGGTGCTTGCTGCTATAGACCCTAAGAGAATTCATGTAGCCATCATATCTGACCTCCAGCAACCTACAGACATACCACATACAGCTTTTCATAGGCAAGCATTGATTTCATGTGATAATGAAATCAGTATAAAGAAAGAAATTAAAGGATAATGAAGAAATTAATCAAATATGAAGGGCAGATTGTAACCAGTTATGCACTCTTACTTCCTAGAAAGATTTAGGCAGAATTCCTCTGAGGAAGCTAAGTGAATTATGCTGAAGCCAACTGCTCACTACTATAGGATTTCTTAACCTGAATTCATTAACTAATTTTTTTAATATTTATTTTTATAACTGTTGTTATTGAGTCACTTCAGTCATGTCCAACTCTTTGTGACTAAGATGCTGGAGTGGTTTGCCATTTGACCAGTTCATTTACAGATGAAGAACTGAGATAAATAGCGTTAAGTTATTTACCCAGAGTCACATAGCTAGTAAATGGCTGAGGCCAGATTTGAACTCAGATCTTTCTGACTTCAGGCCTGGCATTCTATCCATTGTGCCACCTAGTTGATAACTATATTTCAATATAATTAGTTTCTCTTATGTATTTTATTGATGCATTTAAAAACATTATTCTCAGAAGTCCATTTAGTTTCCCCATACTTCCATAGGGGTCCATTGTACAAAAAGTATTAAGAATTCCTGCTCTACACTTACCAGTCACAAATAGTATTACAATCCATTGGCTTCTTTGTTGAAACTCAACTCCTCAAGCTTCTTTTCTTCTAAAATCTCCTCCTGCTTACTATTCAGTGTCTGTGATAATGTCTCAGTCTTTCTCAGGAGAGAAACAACTCAGTCACTGAACCACAGTTGAGGCAAAAAAACATAACAAAACAAAACAAAAACCACTCTTAATTCATTTTTTTGCCTGGACAAAGAAAAAAAAAATCTGAATCCATCCAAGAAAAGGGAGAAAGCTGGAGAGAAAGGATAATACCATGGAGAAAATAGTCCCAGTTAAACATCCTGATCCTGAAAGGAGGATTAAAATGGGGAAAAAAAATAAAAACAAACATTTGGCTCTAAGAGGGTGCTCATCAACTGCAGACCTGAAAGTAATGGAATATTATTGTGCTGTAAGAAATGACAGAAGAGATGATTTCAGAGAATCCTGGGTAGTATAAGCTAACTCAGAACCAGGCATTCATGAACAACAACAATGTAAAGAAAAACAAATTCGAAAGACTTAAGAACTCTAATTAAAGCAAAGACCAACCTTGTTTCCAGAGGACATATGACAAAGAATGTTACCTACCTTCTGACAGAAAAGAAGGAAACAAGGATTTATTAAATGCCTAATATGTGCCAGGCACTGTGCTAAGCACGTTACAAATATTTTTTTTTATACTGACAACATCCTTGGGAGGTAGGTGCTACAGTTTTCCTTATTTAATAGTTGGAGAGAGGAAAACAGAAGGTAAGTGATTTGCTCAGGGTTATACAGCTAATGACTGAGACTGGATTTGAAAATAGGTATTCCTTATTCCAGGTTCAGCATCATTAATTTATCTATATAGAAAGAGACATACATTTTTGGACATGGCCATAACATGAATTTGTTACAAGGCTTTCCTCCTCTTCCTCTTGGATTTTAAATAGATTTGAGAAATAATAGGTTAAGAAATGAATGGGAAATTAAGTGAAGGATCAAGATTTTCCTAGGAATTTGACCATGAAAAGAGAAATATAATAGGATAGCTTAAGAGAATGGTAGAGTCAGAGATACTAACATTTATAAGTAGTAATGAAGAAGATGATTTAAAAGAGTTCAGGATAAATGAATAGAGCATTTATTAGACACTTATACAAAACACTATGATAAGCACTGGGAATACAAATAGAAAATAGGATGGCCCACGCTCTCAAAAAGTTCACATTCTAATGAAGGATATGAAACAGTTGGACATATAAAAGATTTCAGCTGCAAGTCACATGGGAAGATTCCATGGGCCTTAGGTTGCAATGGCAAATCAGGTGATAATGTCTCTTCTTTAATGTCATTTCTTCTGAGAAAATTGTTAGAAAAGGCCATCTTTTCTAACTTTCTACTTTCCCACTGCATCCAGGGCTATCTCCAGTCATCCTGACCTATGCCTTGCAACTGGACTGGAAATGACTCTGAGGGAGAGAGTGAGCCTAATGGCTTTGCATTCATTGCTCTGCCTCACTTAAATCCAGTTCACTTGCTACTTAATCCATCACCCTCCTGACATCACTGGTCCTCTTCAAAAATGAAGGAGAAACAACAATCTGTGGGTTGTAGTAGCTGCCCCACTGGGGACCCAACTAGCCAGTTCCGGTTGGGCAATTCTCCTTTCTTCCTTCCTTCCTTCCTCCTTTCCTGCTCTCTCCTTCCCTCCCTCCTTCCCTCCTCTCCTGCTTTCCACATGAGCAAATCATACCCTTATACATGTTACTCTGCCCAAAGGAATATGAATTTTGATCACTTAAACCTTAAGATATCTTAAGATTTGAGGATTAGATTTTTTTCTCCTCCATACTTATCTTTTTTTTTCCTTCAAAAATCTAGGATCATTAACTCTTTTAAGCTTCAAGAAAAAGATTCAAGAAATCATAAGGATTTCTTGGAATAGAGCTTTGGATTTGCATCTCTCTAATCAGTAGTTATTTAGAGCATTTTTTCATGTGACTATAGATAGCTTTAATTTCTTCCTTTGAACACTGCCTGTTCATATTTTTTGAACATTTAACAATTGGGGAATGACTTGTATTATTGTACACTTGACTCAGTTCTCTATATATTTTAGAAATGAGGCCTTTATAAGAGATACTAGTTTTAAAAATTCTTTTCCAATTTCCTGCTTCCTTCCTAATTTTCTTTCAATTGGCTTTCTGTAGAAACTTTTCAATTTAATGTAATCAAAATTATCCATTTTGCATTTCATAATGTTTTCTCTTTCTCTTGTTTGGTCATAAATTCCTCCATTCTCCATGAATCTGACATAAACTATTCCTTGCTTCCCTAATTTGTTTGTAGTATCAGCCTTTATACCTATATCTTGTACCCACTTCAACTTTATTTTGGTATAAGGTGTCAGATGTTGGTCTATGCCCAGTTTCTGCCATACTCTTTTCTAGTTTTCCCAGCAGTTTTTATCAAGTAATGAGTTCTTATCCCAGAAGCTGGGGTCCTTGGGTTTATCAAACAGTAGATCACAATAATCATTGACTGTGTCTTGTGTATCTAACCTATTCCACTGATCTACCTCTCTATTTCTTAGCCAGTACCAAGTAGTTTTGAAGATTGCTGCTTTATAATAGCACATCAAATCTATCAAATTGGCTAACATGATAAAACAGGAAAATGATAAATATTGGAGAAGATGTAGGAAAGTTGGAGCACTAATTCTTTGTTAGTGGGGCTCTAAGCTTATCTAACCATTCTGGAGAGCAATTTGGAACTGTGACCAAAGGGCCATAAAAATGTGTATACCCTTTGGCCCAGCAATACTGTTTCTAGGGATGTGTCCCAAAGAGATCATAAAACTGGGGAAAGGACCCGTATGTACAAAAATATTTATTGCAGCTCCTTTTGTGGTGGCCAAGAACTGGAAATTGAGGGGATGCCCATCAGTTGGGAAATGGCTGAACAAATTGTGGTATATGAATGTAATGGAAATACTATTGTACTATAGTAAATGATGAACAAACAGGTGGACTTCAGAAAATCCTGAAAAGGCTTACATGAACTGATGCTGAGTGAAGTGAGCAGAACCAGGAGAACATTATTCACAGAAACAACCACTATGTGTGATGACTGATTTTGATAGACTTAGCCTTTTTCAGCAATGGAAGGGCCTAAAACAATTCCAAAGGACTCAAGATGGAAAATGCTGTCCACATCCAGAGAAAGACCTATGGAGTTGGAGTGCAGAGTGGAGTGGACTATTTTCTTTTTTTGTTTTATTTTGTTTTGTTTTGTTTTTCTTTCTCATGTTTTCTCCCATTTGTTATAATTCTTCTATGCAACATGACTAGTGTGAAAATTATAGGAATGTATGTTTAGAGCCTATTAGATTGCATGCCATCTTGTGGAGGGAGGAGGAATGAAGGGGGTGTAGCAGCAAGCACCCTAACATCCCCAGGGTAGCTGCCAACACAGGTTCTTAGATCTGCTTTTGTAAAGGAAAGCAACTAAAAACCGGTTAACAAGCTTACTTTAATCAAACAAATATAGATCATAGATCGTTTACCTAGTTCAGGGGGAAATGGTCAGCACCCCAAACTTCAGGGTATACAGATAGATCAAACAGACAGGCTTCCAAACTGTCCAACCATTACATCAATACCAAATCACAGTTACCAGAGAGGGAAGCATCAACATCTGAGTTTTCAAAGCTGGGGGGCTCTCAACAGCTGCCCAGTCAAATCACGCAATACTTCTCAAAGTGAGCCCCAAAGCAAAGCCTCAAATCAGGGATTATATAGTCTTCTCCTGGCTCAGAGAATGTAACCACCCTCTTGACCCACTGCCCAATCACACAACATCAAGGTGTGGTCATTCCTGAAAACCAAGCCTCCTACCACAGGCTCCATGTGACCACATTCAGCCTATTAGGGGGCAGAGTATATTTTCAAATCAAGGAAGGTTCTCAGAGTCACTTAAGTCAATCAAAGTCTTTTTTTTAAATCGATAATAGTATTTATATATATATATATATATATATATATATATATATATATATATATATATAGAATGAAACATTTAATTTTAAGACCTCAGATTTCAGATCCATTCCCTTCCTCCCTTGCCACCCATTCCCTCTGGGAAGATAAGTAATTCAGTATGTGTTATACATGCAATAGCTGCAAAATATCACTATAGTAGACATGTTGGACAAGGCTGCTTATAATTCCCTCCCACCCATCCCACCCCCCCACCTGGTCCACTCCCCACTTGAACCTGTCCCTCTTCTATAGGGGGTACTTCCAACCTCCCCTCCCCCCAAGAATACCCTCCCATCCATCATCCCTCCTCTCATCCCGCTTCCCCCTATTCTGCTGCAGATTGAGATATTCCATTTAGTATGTATGTCACTCTCTCCATGAACCAAATTCAATGAGAATGTGGTTTTGCCTTTTTGCCTTCCTATTCTTCCCCTCCCCTGCAGCCACTTCCCCTTGCTTCTTCTACATGAGATAGTTTACCCTACCCTGTTTCTCCCCATCTCCTCTTGCCACTTTCCTCTCTCACCTCATAATTTCACCCCTTAAGTATCATTCCTTCCCAACAAATTCAACCTATGCCCTCTCTCCATGTATAACTATAAACATATATACACACATTCATATATGTATTCATATGACCATACACCCTTCTTCCATTATTTTCATACTGAGAAAGGTTTCATCAGTCACTGTTATTGTTTTTCCATGTAGTAATGTAAATAGGTCAACTTTGATAAGTTCCTTTTGATTTCTTTTCCCTGAATACTTCTCAGGCATCTCTTGCTTCTTGTGTCTGGATGTCAAATTTTCTATTCAACTCTGGTTTTTTCCTCAAGAATGCTTGAAAGTCCTCTATTTCACTGAATGACCATATTTTCCCCTGAAACAAAATACTCAGTTTTGCTGGGTATGTAATTCTCAGTTTCAATCCCAGCTCTTTTGCCCTCTGGAATATCATATTCCATGCCCTTCAATCCCTCAGTGTAGAAGCTGCCAGGTCCTGAGTTATTCTGATTGTGTTTCCACAATATTGAAATTGTTTCTTCCTGCCTGCTTGATGTGGGGATTCTGGAACCTGGCTATAATATTCCTAGGACTTTTCTTTTTGGGATCTTTTTCAGAAAGTTGATTGTTGGATTCTCTCAATTTCTATTTTGCCCTCTGGTTCTAAAACATCAGGGCAATTTTCCTTCAGAATTTCTTGAAGGGTGATTTCTAGGTTCTTTCTTTGGTCATGGCTTTCAGGTAGTCCAATAATTTTTAAATTGTCTCTCCTGGATCTATTTTCCAGGTCAGTGGTTTTTCCCATGAGATATTTCACATTGCTCTTGATTTCTCATAAAGTCATTAGCTTCCATTTGCTCCAGTCTAACTCTGAAGGAATGAATCTCCTCAGTGAGCTTTTGAGATTCTTTTTCCATCTGGCAAATTCAGCTTTTTAAGGCATTCTTCTCCTCATTGCCCTTTTGGGCCTCCTTTGCCATTTGAGTTAGTCTGTTTTTTAAGGTGTTATTTTCCTCAGTCAGGCTGTTGACCCTCATTTCATACTTTTCCTGCATCCTTCTCATTTCCCTTCCCAATTTTTCCTCCACTTCTCTTATTTGATTTTTAAAGTCCTTCTTAAGGTCCTCTATAGCCTGTAACCTGCTCTTATTTTCCTTTGGGGCTTTTGGAGGCGGATTTCTGACCTCACAATCCTTTTCCTGTCCTATGCTTCGATCCCCTTTGCCCCCAAAATAGGAGTCTAAGGTTGCATTTTTCTGTTTATTTTGTTTCCTTTGCCTTGACATGTTGCCACTTAATTACTTGATTTTTGGGCTTGTTGCCACAGTAGGACTCTGCCATCAGACAGGAGAGTTTTCATCCCAAAAGTTGGGGTCTTCACAGCTTTCTGGCAAGCTGGATACCCACCCCAGACCACCCCCCCCCCCAGATCACAATCCAGATCCAGGGAGGTTAAAGCAAGAGCGATTAACCCCCAAGACTGAACACTGGATCTCCCTACAGTTTGAATGCCTGGAGCTGGAGCTGCCACTGAAAACTACAAAATGGCGTGTCTCCTCAGCAGCTTCTAGCCCCCAAGGGATGAAGCTGACACATTCCCCAAATACTGGTCCCAAAGTCCATAGGGCACTAACCTCTCACTTTGTCTTAGGCATATCTGAGTTGATAATTCTGGAATCGCCACAGCTGCTGGTGTTCTGGGGTCCCTCCAGCCGGCAGCTGGCCTGGCCGCCCTTGGGCTAAAACTGCAGCTCAGGAGGACCTGGGCTCAGCTCTCCATGAGCTGAGCCCTGTGCTGCCAGCTGCCAGAGTGCTGCGCTGGTCCTTCCTGCAGGGCTGCTGGGCCGTCCTCAGTGGGAGTTTAGCTTCTCTGTGTTGTTCTGTGGGTGCTGGGGCTCCAGAAGTTGTTCAGAGTCCCCTTTTACATAGTTTGGAGGTGATCTGGGGGGAAAGTGCCTTGGTCACACTGTTTCTACTCCGCCATCTTGGCTCCACCCCCCAATCAAAGTCTCTTAAGCCAATCAAAGGGCCTAGGGGCAGGGAAGATCTTCAAATCTGCATTTCCATTACAGGGGGAAAAAATTTAAAACTTTTTGAAATGATAAAATAAAAAATACATAAATGGAAAATGGAAAAAGAAAAAAAAGAAAGAAACAGAGCTCTGGAAAACCAGGCTTTTATAAAGCCCATTGAGATTCAAATGGAACTACTTTACTATGCCTTAAACACAAATCACTCTGGCTCTCACTGATTAACCAATAATAAGTCCCAGCCCAAGCCTCACTGGGTTATTGTTTGGGTATTTTATGGCACTGAGTGAATGGAAATAGCAATTGTTTCTTTTCTAGGAAGAAACTCTGAGGAATTTTTCCTCACAGATTGTTTTTTTGTTTGTTTGTTTGTTTTTAAGTCGGAAAACTAGGCCATCTTTTGCCTCATTTTTTACCTAGCCTTAAATCACTGAGTGGGTGCTGCAGACAAATTGAGACCTGGGAAAGACCAAAGGCCAAAGTCTTCCACCATTTCTGGGGCCAGCTTCAGTCAGTCTTGACCTATGTCTTGCCATCAGACTCCATATGACTCTGCAGAGAATAAGCCTGATGACTTTGCCTCACTTAAATCTAGTTCACTTGCAAGTCATGACTTCACTCTCCTGATGTCACTGGTCCTCTGACAAATAACAACTGAAAAATCATATGGGTATTTGATGTTCGATTATTTAACATTACTGATGATTTTATTGTTAAGAACTTTCTTTTTTAAGTCTTCAAAAGGGGTGGCTAAGTGACACACATCACCAGCCCTGGAGTCAGAAGGACCTGAGTTCAAATCCAGCCTCAGACACTTAACACTTACTAACTGTGTGACCTTGTACAAGGCGCTTAACCCCAACTGTCCTACCTTCCCCCCTCCAAAAATCAAAGAAATATATCTTCAAAGGAGGTTTTTTATTGCACCTTCAGGACCACTTACCAGGTTACATCTTCACAGGTGTTGCTTCTGAGAATGATGGCTCCGAGTATTGGGCTGGAAACACTGTTCTTCCCAAAGCTCCTTGATGTCCTAAGCTGTTTTCATCAGGGTTTGAGAAGTGGTGGTCAAGTTATTGGTGGTGATTTGACTTACTTGGCACTTGATGCTTCCCATTTCCCCAAGGTGTCCTCGTGCTTAAATTAGAGAGATGATTCCTATTAAACACATTTTCACATTAATCATGTTGCATAGAAGAATTATAACAAATGGGAGAAAACATGAGAAAGAGAAAAAAGTAAAACAAAATAAAACAAAAAAGAAAACAGTCTGCTTCACTCTGCATTCAGACTCCATAGTTCTTTATCTGGATGTGGATGGCATTTTCCATCATGAGTCTTTGGAATTGTTTTAGGTCCTTGCATTGCTGCAAAGGGCCCAAATTATCCAAAAGATAAACAACTTTCAGGTGGGAAGTGATACAATCAAGAGCATAAGTAGAAGAGTTGGCCTTGGCAACAGTAAAGATCACCTATTTATGAGAGACTCTTTATTTCTCTTCCTTTACATGGCTAAGATCCTAAAAAAAAGTCATACGCTTCAGTTCAT
Organism: Gymnobelideus leadbeateri; assembly: GCA_011680675.1. Lineage (NCBI taxonomy): Eukaryota > Metazoa > Chordata > Mammalia > Diprotodontia > Petauridae > Gymnobelideus > Gymnobelideus leadbeateri. The sequence continues at coordinate 12,942 of WOXC01003612.1, read as the reverse complement.
TTCATCTTCTACTCACTTATCAATGTACTGTAATTAGGCTTTAGTAAGTCAAGAAAAAGTAAAAGAATTAGTAGGAATAGCAAGGACCTAGTTGAGACTACACAACAGACATAAATGTGTAGGGGACCTCAGTCAGTACAGTACTGTACAGTATTGTGATTTCCTGTAGCTTCATTCAGCAGTGTACAAGTAGGAGTAGAGGGGACTGATGATAAGGGTAGCTAAGGATTGATTTTGGCATAAATGGACATATAAGTGGATAAGGATTTTATTTTATTTTTTTGCTTTTTTTTTTTTGGAGGGAGGAAGATAGAGCAATTGGGGTTAAGTGACTTGCCCAAGGTCTCACAGTTAGCAGGTGTTAAGTGTCTGAGGCTGGATTTGAACTCAGGTTCTCCTGACTCCAGGGCCAGTGCTCTATTCACTGTGACACCTAGCCGCCCCTGGACAAGGATTTTTAACACAGAGGACAATGCCATATTGAAATTATTAAGATTATCAAGTGACTGGGAAGTGGGGCCAGGGAGGAAAGGAGTGATGGTTGAGGTAAATTTGAAGAGTTAGGAATGAGACACAGGAAGAGATGAAAGGATTAGGTTGCTAGTTTAATGAATTGTCTTTTGTCTTCCCAACTTTAGTTTTGTAACTTTTCTTTTAAAAAGAGAGGAAAAAATAGAAAAACTCTTCAGGGCAAATATTTCAAAGAAAATAGTGTTTCTTTCAGAGCAGTTATGCAACCTTTGTCTTTCTACTTCCTAATACCCATTGCCCAAGGGGTTTATATCATATCTCTCTTCTTCCAGTAAGGCATTCTTTATCAGAGAAATGCCTAATCTTTCCACTTGAGGGTAGATGCACAGTGAATTTATAAAAGATAATGCGGTAGCCCTTTATGCACCATTGTCAGAAAATGAGATACTACAGACTTTCCATCTAACTGAAGCTAATCCTTTTAAGTACTAATCTTGGGGGGGGGGGGAAGAGAAATTTTAATCATTTTTTATTTTTAACATATGTTATGCTACATTTAAAAAAACAGTGTACATAATATAATTTTTCTTAATGTCTTTATTACTGTCTTTAAGTTATAATTATGAACAGTAATTATCACACTGACCAGTAATATTGTGATATTTTCAGGAGTTATTGAAGCTGTTTGCTCCTACCATAGATATTCCACATTATTATAATTTTGAATCCTCTCAGTTTTTTATAGTTTTCCAGTTTCTTCTGTTACAGACAGACCTGATCAGGCTAGAAAGTCAGGGTAAGAGTAGAACAAAATGAAACACATTGTACCTCTAACAGTTAACAAAAGATGTTTAGCCTTAAAAGGGGAAGGATATTCTTCTAGGATACAGTGTTGATTCATTTGAGTACAACTTTCCTGTGTCAGTGATGGTCATGGTGAACTACCATTCAGAAACCTCTGGAAACTCATTGTACCCTGACCCATTTATACTCAGGAAACCACAAGCTTTAATATCCTGAACCAATTAGGTTTTTTGTTTGTTTGTTTGGGGGTTATTTTTGTCTTTTTGGAGGGAGGAAGGCAGGGCAATTGGGGTTAAATGACTTGTCACACAGCTAGTGAGTATTAAATGTCTGAATCCAGATTTGAACTCAGGTTCTTCTGACTCTAGGGCTGGTGCTCTATTCACTGTGCCACCTAACTGCTCCCTACCAATTAGGTTTTGAGGAGAAGATTGGTTCAATGCCTTTTTTTTCCCTCCTTCTAGATACCTTTATTATGTTTATTTTAATAGTGAAAATTAGAAAGTGCCAATTTTGATATCATAAGTTAGTTGTACAGCACTATACATTAAACAACAATATCCCAAGTTTATCCATATGAACAAGGGCTGCCATTTTGGATCAGTTGCTTTAACATTTGGAATGGCATAAATTTGCACATCATCTTTGTGATGGGAGCATACTAATCTTCTTCATATCTTTGCAAAAAAGCACTGTTTCAGTGCCTTTTAAGGAAAATAACTAGCATAGTTTATATGACACAAGACCTGGCAAATTATTTCCTTACCACGTGCCCCTTACTGGCATGTCACTTTTTGCTGCAATCAGGATACTTGGGCTTTATAAATTACACTTCCACTTATACCACCACCACCACCAGCACCTCATCTATTCCTCTTCTAAATGACTGATTCTGATATGCCATAAAATAGGAAACCAGATAACCAATCTTATGAGAATTCTGTCTAAAATGGTCTCAGACTAAGAACCTCTCCCATGAGCAAAATGTTTGACATTTTTTTCATGGACTTTGTGACATATTTTGGCTACTTCAAAACAGACTAGATAACTTGTAATATTGGACAATGACTTGTCATTAGTCATAAATCATAGATTTAGTATGGGAAGGGGCCATAGAGGCTACTAATTGAACCCCATTATTTTACAGATGAGGAAACCAAAGCCCAAAGAGGATCTGAAAAGATATAACTTAGTATCTTTTAGATTTACAGTCTCCACTATGGATTATAGAGCATGTAGATCAGTAATATTTCAACCTCAAACTTGTTGCATCCTGAATCTCCTCTAATTTAGTCACTATGATAAGTAATGTTGTATTTTACAGGGCATAATGTAGTTCTTTCTAAATTACTTATGTGCTCTTGGGCAAATCACTTAAGGTCTCTAGACTTCAGTTTATCTATAAAATAAGAGGATTGAACTAGATGATTAAAGGTCCCTTATAAAATCAAAATTTTATATCATTAGACAAGGTTATATATTTCATCAAGTAACTGAATAGAAAGAAAAGAAGGAGGAGGAGGAGGAGGAGGAGGAGGAGAAGGAGAAGGAGAAGGAGAAGGAGAAGAAGAAGAAGAAGAAGAAGAAGAAGAAGAAGAAGAAGAAGAAGAAGAAGAAGAAAAGGAAGAATTTGAGTAACTGTTGGAAATAATTCAAAGCCTGACTTTTTCCCTGTCTATCCTTTCTAGGCAATGAAAAAAATATAGAAGAGACAATTACATAACTTTACATGAACAATTTCAACTTAGAAATTGTTTTTCATTCCATCCAAATCAAGGAGACACATCCTCCCCTCCATTCCTGTCCTTTAAAACTCCTTCCACCCTTGTCTTAGGTACTAGATCTATAACACAGAGAGTCCTTGTTTTAGACTAGATGATGGTAAAGTTCAACAGCAATACTGAAATGCAAGATTAATCCATTTGCAAGACTAATAAAATCTTTTGTTCCTGAGAGTAAATAATAGTAATAATATCCAACACCTATATAGTGCTTTAAGATTTACAAAGCACTTTATGGATGTTGTCTTATTTGATACTTACAACAATCCTGTGAGGTAAGTATTATTAAACATTTTATAAATTAAGGAGCCTGATATTGATAGAAGTTAAGTGATTTTTCTTATAGTCATATAGCTAGCTACTCTGAGGCTGAATTTGAAGTGACTTCCTGACTAAAAGTTCGAAGCTCATTCTGCTGTACTACCTATGCCCTGTAAGCAGGAAATCCTTAAAGCAGTCTCCTTGTGGCCATGTTATGTTTCTTTGTCTTCTATGTTGCTTTAATAAAGTTTCTACTAACATATAAGCAATTGTGTGTTCTTTTTAACCACAAAAAGTTTATGATGAAATTTGACTGAGAAATCCAAGATATGAATCCAGGAAAGATTGAACACAGATTATTTGTTTGCTCTCTGGAACCCTGTAGGAATGTCAGAACCTTCAAAAATTTAATGGGGCTGGCAAGTCAGACTAGCTATAGCAACAAAGTATTCTGAGGAAGAGATAGAAAATAGCATATACCAGATAAGCTAAATGCCACCACCCCTCAGACTCTGATGGAGTCTGCCCAAGACCCTGAATCTTAAAAGGTCTTGAAGTAGCAGTTCCGTCACACCACTAGCCCTACTTCCAATCCACTTCCCACAGCCAATGGTGAATAAATGAATAGTGTATCTCTTGTGAAGAAAGGGGTCACAATCACAAACATAATGTTAATGGGATCTGAAGATCTTCCATGCCCATATTTATTGGCAAGTAAGCAGGTACTTAGCACCTTTTTTCAAGTTAACAACTTGTTTAAGCTATTTAATTAACACAGAAGTAAACACCTTGAGAGGAAGTTGCTGATGTGACAAGAAGGAGCAGAACAGGGAGGAGCTAATATGTATACAAGGAAGAGCACAAGCTGGACAGACAGAATTTCCTGGGGTAAACATTATGGAGGCAGGGCAGCTGCTCCTGGGGAGAGAGAGAGAATTTCTCTCAGTGAGCATCTGGAGGCTGAAACTTCTGCTGAGACCTTTCCTCTGAGAATTTTTGCTGAGAACTTCCAAGAACCAGGCTGAGGAGCTACCTTGAGCGAGAAAGGAGGATCCCTGCTTTAGGGAGGGAGCCTGTTCTGTTGTGAAGGCTTGGAAATATGAGTGTTCATTGCATTGACCATGTGCACCAACTTTGTGGTTACTGTAATGACTTTGGCTTTCTGCTTCTGGGACTCGGTTTTCTGGTATTTGAATAAAGGCTTTGGTTCTATCCTCCATGTAGAGAGCCTGTTACATTTTGTGATTCACAACTATATCAACATATTCATAACCACCATGGGTGTTGGAATATTTCGAAAACAATAGCATTATTGTTACAATCATCAATGGAAAAGTAAACCTGAGTCCTAAGAAAGGTAGTACCCATAGGTCCTGCTTCTAGACATTATGTAATGATATGTAAAGATTCAAGCTGGCAACTACCTCTGCAAATGCTTCAGCCTCTGCCTCCTCCAAAACATAGCTATTGAAGACTCAGAAAAGGAAGTTCTTAGCACCAAAGTCCTTGGTACTGTCAAACTGACATGGTTTAACAGTGAAAATTGTATTACCAAATATGATTGCCGTATGTTTATTCCGCTATACTTTACAGATCATAGGCTCTTTACATCTGACTTCCAGTTGAAACCTCCTATATGTTTCACCTTCCATCTATTAGAATGTGAGCTCCTTGAAAGAAGAGGCTTTCTCCCCTTTTCTGTTTACACATAATAAGCACTTAATAAGTGCTTTTTCATTCATTCATCTCTTGTGACTTGAGAGAAAAACTGCCCTGTCCAGGTTTGAGGTATATGTATTATCAGTTTCTTCTCCTCCTTCCTCTTCTGCTGCTGCTGCTTCTGCTACTGCTGCTTTTCTTCTTCCTATTGTCATATTTTGTTTGGCAAAAGCTGACTGCCAAAGAGTTCTGTTTTGTTTTGTTCGGGGCTGTTGACATTCCTAAGAAAAATCCTGTAAGAAACGAACATGTTTAATCACCTCCATGGAACTTTTGTGGGAGGATTTGTCTAAGTCTGTATTGTCTGTCCCTGAGAGTATGTGACTTTTTAAACCTTGGAGAGTCAACAGACCTAGTCTGAATGTTTTCCTCTGAACTTTCCCCTCCCCCTCTCCTTGTGCTTCTCTGGTTTCTAATTTTCCACTGCAATTTGACTCCAACTCCTCAGAGTAACTGTTGTAGCTGTGAGGTTACCGAGTTTTAAATATACCCTCTTTGTCTTCCTTTAATGTCTGTGAAGAGACAATGCCCTCTCTATTCTTGTGCATCTCTGGTTTCTGATCTTGATTCAGGATTTTTACCCACCCCAGCAGAAGCTTTCCACATGTACACAAGTGACTTTAGAGGTAGGAAGCTCTTCCTTGTTTTTCTATGTATCTGGGAAAGATCTGCTTTGAACCCAACCCCCTTCTCAACCATCACTGAAGGGAGCAAACCTCGTGGAGATGGAGCCCCACCATCCTTGCCATCACCAGAATCAACCAAGAACCAATTTCTATTTTCTTTTTCTTTCTTTTCTTTTTGGCCTTTTTGGAGGGGAGAAGGGAGGGCAACTGGGGTTAAGTGACTTGTCCAAGGTCCCACAGTTATCAAGTGTTAAGTATCTGAGGCTGGATTTGAACTCAGGTCCTCCTGACTCCAGGGCCAGTGCTTTATTCCCTGAGCCACCTAGCTGCCCCCCCCCCCCCAAGAACCAATTCTGCCAAAGGGAAGATAATCCTGGGCCCCAGGCTTAGCAGCTCCATTCTGACTTATTGCCCCTGCTTCTGACCCATATCCCTCAGTTTGTCACACAAGGAAGCAATCCTTGTGGAGATACAACCTCACTGATTTACAGGTTCTACAGCTTTTGACCCATCAGTAGCCACAGCTACTAAAAACTCCAGAAAGAAATCATACCACCAAGTCCTTGGCACTGTCAGATAATTCAACATGAGAGATGATCATTGTTTGATCCATGGAACTATAATTAAAGGCAATATGTGACTATTTCCTCTGCTACTTACCCTAAGAACCATCTGATTAGCAGCTGAAAATAACCATCTATCTATTGTATCCCTATATCAAAAAATGAGCTCCTTAAGAGCAGGGACCATCTTGCTTTTCTCTTTGTATCTCCAGCACTTGGGCAGTGCTTTGCACATAGTAAGCATTCAATAAATACCTTTTTATTCATAGATATACACATTCATTCCATAACTTAGGTGTGTTTATGCCTAATTAAGTTAAAATTCCCTTTAAGTATCTCTATGATTAATTACTATCAAAATCAGAAGTTTCAGAATAAGTGGAATTAGTATTCAGAAGCTTCTAAACATAAAGATGAAGTCTTGTTCAAAAGCTATAAAAACTCAGAGTAAACAAAAATTACAATTGTAAGATAAAAGAGAGAAATTGTCTGCTTTCCTAAATTAATGCACAATTCTTTCTTTTTCATTCTTCAGTGGTAGTTAAGCCCAGAACAAGTGGAAAATCCCAACCACTTGAGAAGCATACTGCACTGACTTGGTCTTTTCTGAGGAAGAAAAAGAAGCTCAATCAGTTTCTGATTTAGTCCTGAGAAAGACCTGGATAAATTGGTATTAGAATAGATGAGAAAATGCAAATCTCAAAACATGGTATAGATTTCAGGAAAGAAATGTTTTCTGTGTGAACGATTTTACTGGAAGAAAAAAAAAACACCAAGCACTTACCTTGTTTGTCTTTTTTTTTGGAGATATACGAAGTAATCACCTCAATGAAAATGGCAAACAGCTTTTCTATATGACTCTGGTCAACTTTTTTGGGTTTTTTTGGAGGGGGAAAGGCAAGGCAATTGGGGTTAAGTGACTTTCCCAAGGTCACACAGCTAGTAAGAATCAAATGCCTCAGGCTGGATTTGAACTCAGGTCCTCATAACTCCAGGCCCAGTGCTCTATTCATTGTGCCACCTAGCTGCCCCAATTCTGGCTAACTTCAAAAGGAGTAAGACTTTTTAGCATCCTGTTAAGATGTTGATGTGAAAGGTAATAGAAGAGCCCATATACACTCCAGAAAATATCTAAAGAGTTACCAGAAAGATCAAGTATCAACAAGATAAAAGAGAAACAGTAAAAATCTCATCTAGCATCATCTAACCTCATCCAGCATTGCTCAAGGAGATGGCAAGAAATCTGTGGACATCCCAAGGGGTCAGAATAGAGGAGACAGAAGTCAATACAAGTTTTGGTAAATAGCTTGTAGTCTAATGTGAGAAAAGAAGTATCAAGGATGAAGAATTAGGGCAGGTACCAGGTATAGGTTGTGGGGAGATGGGTGCTGACCTCCCACTGTTAAAAGATTGCAGGTTCTCTGATCTGATTTCACAGATTATGAAAGATGAGAGTATTTGAGTAGAGATTGAGAGTAGAAAAAAGGCTAGTTAGAGAAGCAATAACCCAGAGTAGCTAAATCTTTCACAGCTGATCAGCTGTACAATATTGATGTTACTGTGTACACTGTTCTGCTCACTTCACTTTGCATTAGTTCTTAACAAATCTTCCCAGGTTTCTCTGAAACCATCCTTACCATCATTTCTTATAGCACAATATTCTATCACAATTATATTCCATGACTTGTCTAGCCATTTCCTAGTTGATGGGCATCCCCTAAATTTTCAATTCTTTGCTACCGCAATAAAGATTTTTGTACAAATAAGTCCTTTCCCCCTTTTCTTTGATCTCTTTAAGATACAGACATAGTAGTGGTATTGTTGGGTCAAAGGGTATGCACATAGCTTTTTGGGCATAGTTCTGGATTATTCTCCAGAATGGTTGAACTAGTTCACAATTCCACCAACAGTGCTTTACTGTCCCAGTTTTTCCACAATTCCTCCAGCATTGTCATTTTTCTTTTCTGCCATATTAGCCAATGTGATGGGTGTGAAGTGTTTCCATAGGGTTGTTTTCATTTGCATTTCTCTTAACGGTAGTGATGTAGAATGATTTTTTCATGTGCCTATTGATTGATTTCTCAACTGGGTAATAAGCTTCCCCTTCCAAGCAATGTCAATATACATTTTATCAGGAGGGGAAAAGGTACAGGTCTTTCCAAGCCCCAAGCAAATTAAAATGACTCAAGTTGATTTTACAGAAATGGGAAAGGGATTGGAATTATATCTGGACAAAAACGATTGTCCTTTCCAACTGATGAGTTCACAGATTGGTCTTTTCCACCTTCACAGTGCCTTTGCTTATGAAGCAGAGAAAAGAAAGATAATTGCACAGAACAAAGCAAGGAAAAAGGTGGGGAGAGGAAAAATAGTGAAAATCAATTTCACAAGTTAAGCAAATTTTTGAAATGCTTTGATATGCTTGGATTATAATTTTAAATTAAAAGCCAAGCTGCTTTGAGAAAACAATACTTGAATCTGTGTATCCCTATGCTGGGGAAAATAAAATTGGAAGATGATGTCTTCTCTGAAAATGGCTATTTAAATATTTGATATACTTGAATGCCAAAACTTAATTTAGACCCATTAAGTAATGACAGAGAAAAAAATGTGTTAGAATGCAGACGCTCTATCAAATCCTGATTAGGCCTAAAAAAGTACTTATAAAAAACTTTTATGTAAGGGAAAAAAACTAGCTTTGTAGGAATGTGTGAAGAAACAAAACTTTAATAATTTTTAAATTTAGAAATATGAGCCACACTGATTTGGAAACTGGTTTAAAGTTTTAGATTAATCTTAATTGTAAAAGGCTTTCTGTGTTTTGTGAATTTATATATATTTAAGTATGAGCTTATATGAATAATTTCCCCATATACTGGATCTGCGTATATATCTGAGTCTCTTTTCTCTGCCCACTATAGTTGAGGGTGAAGGTAGGACAGTATTTGGTCATTTAGGACATACCTTGAAGTAAGTAAAATTCACAAAGACTGTGACTATTTCCAACTCAATTAAAATGTGAAAAAATTATTCACACAATTTATAAATTATTTAGTGAATTGTGCTCCTTTATACTGTTTTTTGCTATGTTTTTGGAGTGTTGCATAATTGCAGTATGAACTATTGTGATAACAGAAGCCCAAATTCAGAATAGGCCTTATGTAACCTCATTATTAAATACTTAACAGATAACTTTATATCAAAGCTGTTGAGCCATTTTCAAGAGTTTATTCAATAATAACAGACCTGGCCCTTCAGATGGTGAGTGGTAGATTCTTTCTATTTCTACTTTACCATTGTTCTAGAACTTCAGGGCAATTTTCCTTAATAATTCTTGTAATATTGTATTAAGATTCTTTTTTTGATTGTAACTTTTATGTAATCCAACAATTCTTTTTAGAAGTTTTAAAAATATTTTTATTTTTACAAATTGATAATATTTTATTTTTTCCCAATTACACATCAAGACAATTTTTAGCATTCATTTTTACAAGATTTTGAGTTACAAATTTTTCTCCCTTCCTCTCTCTCTTCCACTCTTCCTAAAATGGTAGGTGTAATGGAAATGCAAATTTAAAGATCTTCCCTGCCCCTAGCTTAAGTGCACCTGGAGCCTGTGGTGGGAGGCTTGTTTTTCAGGGAAGCCCATACCTTGATACTTTGTGATTGGGCAGTGGGTCCAGAAGGTTGTTACATTCTCTGAGCCAGGAGAAGGCTATATAAACCCTGAGGAGAGGCTTTTGCTTTGGGGCTCACTTTGATAAGTGTTGTGTGATTCGACCAGATGAGACTCTGGGAAGCCGTTGCTGAGAGCCCCCCGGCTTTGAAAACCCAGATGTTGATGCTTCCCTCTCTGGTAACTGTGATTTGGTATTGATATAATGGTTGGACAGTTTGGAAGCCTGTCTGTTTGATCTGTAAGTTCTGTAACTCTGAGGTTCGGGGTGCTGACCTTTTTCCCCTGAACTAGGTAATGTATGTTTGTGTGATTAAAGTAAGCTTGTTAACCCATTTTGAGTTGCTTTCCTTTTGAAAAGCAGATCTAAGAACCTGTGTTGGCAGTCACCCTGGGGATATTGGGGTGCTTGCTGCTACAGTAGGCAATTTGAAATAGATTATACATGTGCTATCATGTAAAACATGTTTCTATTTTAGTCATCCTTGTGAAAGAAGAAACAGATGAAAAGAAAAAAACACAAAAAAGAATAAAGCAAGTGAAAAAAGTATGCTTGGATCTTCATTCAGAGTCCATTAGTTCTTTATCTGGATATAGATAGCATTTTCCTTATTGAGTCCTTAGTACTTGTCTTGGATCATTGTGTTGCTGAAAAGATCTGAGTCATTTGTTATTAGTCGTAGCACAATGTTGCTGATGCTGAGTACAGTGTTTTCCTGGTTCTGCTCATTTCACTTTACATCAGTTTGTACAGGTCTTTCCAAGTTTTTCTGAAATCTACCTGTTCATCATTTCTTATTGCACAGTAGAATTACATTACATTCATCTAGCACAGCTTGTTCAACCATTCCCTAATCAATAGGTATTGCCTCAATTTCTAATATTTGCCACCATATAAAGAGCTGATTATAAATATTTTTGCATATTTAGGTCCTTTTCCCTTATTTTATGATCTCTTTGGAATACAGACCTACAAGTGGTATTGCTGAATCAAAGGATATGCACAGTTTGTTTGGCCTTTGAGCATAGTTCCAAATTGTTCTCCAGAATGGTTGGACCTGTTCACAGCTCCACCAGCAGTGCATTTTGTCCCAATTTTCCCACATCCTTGCCAACACACATAATTTTACTTTTTTGTCACGTATGAAGTGGTACCTCGGTTTTAGTTTGCATTTCTCTAATCAAAAGTCACTCACAGCACTTCTTCATATGACTATATGATTTCTTTGATTTCTTCATCTGAAAACTGCCTGTTCATTTCTTTTTGACAAATTATCAATTGGGAAAGGCCTATATTCTTATAAATTTGACTCAGTTCTCTATATATTTGAAAAATGAGACCCTTATCAGAGACACTTGCTGTAAAAATTGTTTCCCAGCTTTCTGCTTTCCTTCTAATCTTGGTTGCATTGGTTTTGTTTATGCAAAATCTTTTAAATTTAATATAATCAAGGTTATCTATTTTACATCTCATAATGCTCTCTATCTCTTGTTTGGTCATGAACCTGTAATTAACTTAACTTCTCCTTTAAGAATTTGGATTCTATACCACTTGGTGGATATATGTTTAGTACTTCGTTGTCTATGGTACTTTTTAGCAAGAAGTAGTTTCCTTCCTTTTCTCTTTTAATTAGATCTATTTTAATTTTTACTTTGTCTAAGATCAGAATTACTACCATTTCTTTTTCACTTCAACTAAAGCCTAATAGTTTATGCTCCAGCACCTTACCTTTATCTTGTGTGTATCTTTCTGTTCAAGTGTGTTTCTTTGTAAACAACATATAACAGGATTCTGCTTTTTTTGATCCACTTTTCTGTCTGCTTCAGTTATACGGGAGAGTTCACCCTATTCACATTCTCAATTGTGATCACTGTGTATTTCCTTTGATCCTATTTTTTTTCTCCTGTTTGTCCTCTTTCTCCTTTTACCCTTTCCTACCTCACCCGTATTTTGCTTCTGCCTACCACCTCCCTATGTCTGCCCTTTCTTCTGTCAGTCCCCCTTGCCCATTTACTTCTTCTTCCCTTCTACTTTCCTATTAGTTAAGATTGATTTCTATATTCATCTGATTTTATATATTATTCCTTCTTTGAGCCAATACTAATGAGAGTAAGGTTCAAGCAATGCCCACCACCCATCCTCCCCTCTTTTTCTTAGCTGTAATAGGTTTTTCACCCCTCTTCATGTGAAATAATTTACCCCATTCTACCTCTCCCTTCCTTCTGCATCAAATGTATTCCTCTTTTTATCCCTTAATTGTTTTTTGATGTCATTCCCTCAAATTCACCTTATGCCCATACCCTCTTGTCTATGTATATTCCTTCTAGCTGTACAGTTTTTCAGAATTGCATGCATCAGGGCAGCTAGATGGTGCAATATAAGTAGAGCACTGACCCTGGAGTCAGGAGGACCTAAGTTCAAATCCCGACAAATCTCAGACACTTACCACTTACTACACCTTGGGTAAGTCACTTAACCCCAATTGCTCTGCCTTCCTCCCTCCAAAAAGACAAAAAAAAAAAAAAAAAGAATCACAAGTATCCACTTCCCATTTACAGATATAAACAGTTCAGCTCCATTGAATCCTCTGTGTTTTCTTTTATTTTTTTTTACCTTTTTTTAGATTTCTCAGGTCTTGATATTGGAGATCAGATTTTTTGTTCAGTTCTGGTATTCTTATGAAAGCTTGAAATCATTCTACTTCATTAAATAGCCATTTTTTCCCTTGAAGAATTATAGTTAATTTGGCTACATAGGTGATTCTTGATTGTAGTCCTAGAACCTAGCTCTTTTGCCTTCTAGAATATTACAGTCCATGACCTCCAGTCCATGACCTCCAGTCCTTTAATGCTGCAGCTGCCAAGTCCTATGTAATCCTGATTATGGCTCCCCCATATTTAAATTTTTCCACTTGCAGTATTTTTTCCTTGACCAGATAGTTCTGTAATTTGGCTAAAATGTTTCCTGGAATTTTTATTTTGGAATCTCTTCCCTGAGGTGTTTGGTGGATTCTTTCAATGCCTGTTTTGTCCTCTGTTTC